>JAUMHE010000075.1:4877605-4902279 GCA_032359235.1 Enteromius mattozi
AATGACCACATGGTGTAAGCACTGAAAAATGTAGGGATTTGTGTGTAGAGTTTTGCAGTAACAGTTCACCAAATTTGTGTCAAAGCAGGGAATAGTGTTTATATTTTAGGGAAATGGGTGTGCTTTTAGAAAAATAGCGTTACGGTTTTGAAATTTTAGTTTAAAAGCTTGGTTATAGTGGTTTAGCAATCCAGAAAAACTGTAATATAATGTTGTGACCGCAAACACTTTTACCATTTTGCATAATTGGTAAAATAGGCAATTATTTAGGATGTTTGCATATTCACATAATTAGGCCTATTTGGCTTTTTTGACATAGTACACTTGCTTGGTAGCCCACCTGGTACAGCATTAAAGTTGTGGTGCACAGCACTCACAGCTCACAAAAGAGCTCAAACACTCATAGAAAAAAGGTAAAATGGCATGGTTCCTTGGGCAAGTGTGTTTTTATCTCACACTATCGGTTATATGTAGTGTAGGTGGTATTTATTACTTTCAGTAGAGCATCAACTTAAAAGAATAGTTCACCCAAAAATGAAAATTCTGTCATCATTTACTCACCCTCGAGTTGTTCCAAATCTGTATGAAGTTCTTTGTTCTGCCGAACACAAAGGAAGATATCTTGAAGAAAGTTTGTAACAAGGCTGTTTTGGGTCACCATTGACTTCCATAGTTTTTGTTGTTGTTGTTGTCACTCACCATAGAGAAATAATTTAGCTTCTCTCAACAGTCACAGAACATTTCATATTTGAGTTGCTGTAGTAGTATGTGCATTAATTAAAGTAATAAAATGTTGCCACAGTCAACTGTTGGAGATAAATTAAATATGCAATTTTAAATAAGGCACTGGATATTTTTCATCCAAAACTGTCTTGAAATGTGCTGAAAGAAACACAGTATTATGTTGCAAAAATGTACTCACAGTGTGTTTTTTTGTTTTGTTTTGTTTTTTGACTCTAGGCTGTAAAAAAACATCACTGCTTGTAGCATCTGTTGAGAATTGCTAAGAAATGTACCTGGAAAAAACATATTTCTGGTCTTGCAGAAATGTAGGCAGAGAAATGTATTTCTGATGAGCCTGGGTTGCATTCGCCTCTAAAAAAAGCCTAAATATGGAAAGGCACTCTAGAAGGGATTTAGTCTTCAAGCAAACCTTGACAAGCACAGGCAGCTCTGTCCGCTAGTTTGTCATGAGACTTCTTGGCTCATTCTGCAGCCAATGAAGCTTGTACAGACCCAAAATAAAGATAAAGATGTTTTTCAGGATGTTGCTTTTTCTTAAGGTTTTCCTCATACTCAAGGCTTCAGTCATGAGAGCAGCTGATTCCAGAACAGCCTCTTCTGACTATTTTATTGTTAATTTAATACAATATTACTTTGTATTATTAACTAAAAGTACATGTTTTCACCAATTATTGAAGTCAAGAACATGCCAATATTATCATATTTATTATGGACACTTGCCTATTGCATATAGGCAAAGTTAAAGCATTTGTGTTTCTTTTAATGCTTTTTTCTTGGCTTTAAAAAATTTACAAATTATGTTTTAGAAAATCTAAAAACAGTAAGGTCAATAACAAGGTAAATGAAACTTGATTGAAAGTAAAAAAAATATATAGACAAGGAAAGGGGAAAAAAATCTTCAAAGGGGAGAGTGTTGTCCTTAGCAGGATGAACAGACGGAGGGTGACGACTCTGCCAACGAGCCGAGCGCCCTGACGCAATGGGAAACGTGATGTAAGGACAGAGAACAGAGGGAAGGAGGGATGAAGAGCCAGCAGAGAGTACAACTGGTTCTAGAGTATTAATAGTCTGAGTAATGAAGTGATTGCTGGAGAGATGTGGAGAACTGCCCACAGGTTCTTGACTTAATGTGACATATGTAGATTGTATGATGAAAATGACAGGGCCTGATGTGGAAAATCAGAAAGACATGCTAGTGGGCAGCCATAGTTTTGTTGTTGTTGTTGTTGTTTTCACAACAACATGAAAAATTCACATGAATTGCACAATGCTGGAAATGTAAATTTGTCTTTAATTTGCTCACTACTTATTGTTTCACAAAGACCTTTTAGAAATCTCTTTGGGATGCCTGGAAATGTTCTAAATAAGCATCCAAAAAATGAAAATCTTTTTTACAGGTCTGTAAGGAAAAGACACCTCCTACTAGTAAATTAAACTTTTAATGTGATACCTCCAAACTATGTCTATATAGGTCAATTACAAATAGAGAGATTTAGCAGAATATTCAGTCAAGCGGCTGTCAAGTAGTCCAAAAAAATAAATAAATAAATAAATAGCTTGTGTGCTATAGTTCAAGTCCTCTGAAGTTGATAGTTTTCTGTACATAAAGAATAAAAAGGTATAAAGAATCTTTAACATCTTAAGAACCTGTCTGTTTGACAATTAGGCTTCTTTCTGTTTGGTGAAAGAAGGTTCTCCAGACTATAAAAAGGTAAGAAAGAGATGGTTCTTTAAGGAACTTTAAACTGACTTGTTCTTTGTGGAACTAAAAATTGGCTCTTCTGTGGCATTGCTGTGAAGAACCTTTTAACCACCTTTATTTTTAAGATTGTATGGAAAAGATCAAAATTTAAACACAAAATCTTTTGTCTTGCCAGGTTTGAGGACATGTCTGTAAAAGAAGGAAAGTCCAACCATAAAGGATAAGTTTGCCAATTTTCACCCAGTTGTTGTAAATGAACAATGCATACTTTTTCTCCAGATAAACCTGTTTATTTGAGAGCATAATGCATGGTTTTGTGTCTTCTGGCATTTTTATATTCCCTTCCACAGAGGTGTGGCACCAAAATCCAAAGTGCATTATGGGTGCTGAATTTCTTTTAGCAAAATTGAACAGCAAAACAACAGTCGTCTTTCTTTTTTATGTTTATACCCGTATACCAATTGTTTCATTTTTGTTTATTTTTTTAGGTGAGCTATCCACATAATCTATTGTATTCTCGATTTCAAAAATCACATGGAGTATTAGATATAAACTTTCCTAATGTAACAGGAAGCTGTCACGTGACTCTCTCTTCATGTACAAATGTAGGTGTTGCTGTTAAACACATCCGTTGTGTTATATCAACAATAACATTGTATATTCCCCACTGCTTCTGCAGAGGAACATCCACGCTGTTGATTAGGCTTTCGGAAAACAGGATGTTTCATTAGCACTGCTGTTGTCAAAATGTTTTTGATGCATGATTCCCATTACTGGAATATTAAGAGCCATTGACCCTCTGAGTGCTGTGAGATTGTGTGTTGTTTTCTCTTTCTGCTTGTTATTTCATCCAGAGGCTTATGTTCCCAGCTGCCTCTGTCGCTTGGGGCCTCCACGAGTTCCTCAATGTGACTCACGCTGGCTGTCAGTGACAGTGAGACAAACAAAAGCCAGGAATGAGAGCTGATTGGATGAGTATTATTAACCTTGCATGAATCTAGATGTGCAGTACCTGGGGGAAGAATAAGTCAAACAAACTTCACAATGAACTTTAGTGCTGCTGCTCTCCATCTGTCTGCAGTATCTGATTTATATATCTTTTTTATCTTTATCCCAAAACCAAAATATATAAGTGCTGTCAAACGACTAATTTATCACATCCAAAATAAAAGCTTTTGTTTTTATAATATATGTGTATGTGTGCTGTGTATATTTATTATGTATATATAAATACAATGCATGTATATATTTAAGAAAATATGCTGCTGACCAATCAGAATCCAGGAATGGGACTAACCGTTTTATAAATATTAAATATATTTATGTATAATCTAAATTATATGAATATAAATCTATATATGTAAATACACTTGAATATTTTATAAATAAATACAGTAATAAAAAACAGTAATAATGTGAAATATAATTTTATAATATAATTAATAATTATAATTATAATATAATACCTTTATAATTACTATTAATAACTAGTCATAACAATGACAACCACTAGGTGCACGGGATGTAATAGCAAGCTCACATAAAGTCTTTTGAGCACTAGGTGGCATTATACACGCTGTAATCTCAGGCACTGTTTGATTATGAGGTTACTGGAGAAAGGAAGGAATGCTAGGAAAATGGAATGACGTCAGTGGCTCGACTGGAGTCAGATTAACTCGCACCAAGACAATGATGTGGTCTGCCGCTTTCTCAGGCCCAACTGCTGTTCTTTTACTGAACACACTCCCAAATTGGGTTACAATTGATTGGGCTCATGTCATGATGCATTTCCATGCACTGTATTTCCTCTAACAAATACAGTGGCTGGGCACAAATTAATGAATGACTCAGTTTTAACCAGTGACTGGATAACAAAAGTGCTGTTGCGTAAATTTACGTAATAAGCCCTCAGATAGAGCTCTGTTCTCCTTACCAGAGAATAATGAATGTATTTGGTTAATTTGAGGTCTCATTTCAGATGTCTCGAAGTAATTTTGCCTTCCTGGTTCCCAGGTAAAATGGTTACTTACCCATTAAGAGGTTTTTTTTTCTTTTTGTAAACAATTTGATGTATTTAGTTTATGACGTAGTTTCTGACTCATGTTCTTGGGTAATCAACGAAAGCTGAGAGTCTATTAAAACCCTTTCATGCATGAATTATGGAAAACATTATCTAGATTTTTTTATGATTCTTTTTATTACTGAAGATGATGATGCTAAAATTGAAATCCATTTTCATTTTTACAAAATTCAGTACTTTTTTATTATTTAACTGTCCACTTATGTGGACACCATGCAACAAAGGTGTACAAAACTACATAAAGCCACAGCTGACAGCTTTTTTTAGTGGCATGTAATGTTATTTATATCAGCTCAATTATTAAAATAATATTACAATATAATAACAATAAAACACATATTGTAGGAACAATAACAATAGTTACATATATGCAACAAAACATACATATGGAGACAAATTTGCATTTTACTTCCCATAACTATGTGTAAAGTTTCCATTTACTGCTGTAATATGTAATTTTTAATGGTTATTTATGTTGATATATTTGTTAAATGTCTGTACAGTATAACACAATGCATAAAATCTTAAATATATATAAATATATAAATATACTAACAGCAGATAACAGAAATCAGACTTTATGCAGTTGGTTTTTGGTGAATAAAAACTAAATTTTACTTTAAGAATTTCTAAAATACTGACATATTCATCATACTTTACTGTACATATTAATATTTTTAACCTCAGTTGACCTCCTTGTGTATTTTCTTGATTGATTAATTGACTTTTTACAGATATGCCTGGGGTATTTAGCACATGGCTATTGCTGTCAACCGTCTTGGATTAATGATATCCTCAAGTAATGGAATTTTGGAATGCAAGATACTATGTAATATTGTAATATTGTATTACTGTTACAATATTTCTGTCAATCTACTGACACTGCCCTCAGATGGTTTGGAGAAAATTGCCATGATAAATGAACCCTAAATTGAGTTAAATTAACTGTCCACAAATGTGGACAACATGCATAAAAGGGTTAATAAGTTTTGTTATTGTCTGTGGTAATTTTGATTTGTGCTGATGCAAAATCTAAAAAGGTTTACTAAACTCAGATTTATCATATATTATAAAATGACTGTTTTTCAGATCTCATATACAATGCCAATCAACGTGTAGATTTGAGTATTTTTTAATTTTATTAAAAGATAATTATCACATGATCCTTCAGAAATCATTTTAATATGCTGGTTTGCTGATCAAGAAACACACACACACACACATATATATATATATATATATATACTGAAATCAGTAAAAAAAAAATATATATGATACTGATCCCCCAACTTTTGTAAAGTATAGTAAATCTGGACCTTGAAGAAATAGTGGTCATGATGTGTTTACAACAAATACGTTGCTTTTAACATTTTGTGTTATTCTCCACTGAGAGAGATTTATTTTTGTCATTTCGCTCCAGAGACACTATGATGACATTTAAATCTAAGTTCAACATTAAAGGATGCAAAAGTTTATGTATTGCAGGCGGAAAGTCAAACAGTATGTGCTGTCTTGCACTGACCTCTAGTGGCCAACAGCACACACAACTCTTTCCAGTTTAAATCATTCTCATATCTGTATAGTTTGCTTTTGTGGGTAGTTTGTTTTTTAAACCTATTAATGCAGTACAATCAACATTCAGACAAAAAACAGAGCAAGGTTTAAACTTGATTACTGAAGCCTCCAGATGCCATGTACCCTTCCGAACGCAATTGAAAATACATTATCTAACCAATTGCCCAAGTAACTACTGTGTCCTAAAGGGATTTCAGAGAGAGGGGGAAAAAAACCGTAGCCCTACACATACATGCTAATGGCTAATAAGGAAGTCTGTCTGTTTACTAATGCCTAAAACAGTTCAGTTAAGAGGAAACAGTCATCTTTATGTGTGTCATATATGTTCATATCATGTGTAAGAGAGTTTCTCTGGTCTGCAGGGTTTGTTTGCTGACCTTTTGGCCTGTTGAAAGTATACATATGGCTGTTTACTATTGGGCTAATAGCCTATCATTTATCTGACACCTCTAAAAGCTTTAATTGTAGCTGAATTTTCCAGAATAGTTATGTATGTAATGGGTTGTTCTATTGTGGAATAAAGCAATGAGCAATGACATTGCTCTTTCTCTTTCTCTCTCTGAGGTGAGTAAAGCAGAGGGTCCATTTTGCCCTTTCAGCTTGGAAATCAGAGAAAAAGGACTTCTATTACTCCGTGACCTTTATGTACTGGAGGCTAGATAGCTTTCATCACATTGACTACAGTCATCAATGTACACAACTCACAGTACAAACTCAACTGGACAAGGTTCGAGACTCCCCGGTGGCTGTGACAGTAGAATAAAAAATGAGAAAAAGAAGTGCACTTAATTGTATTGAATGTGTACATGTAATGCGTTTCAAATATTAAAAGTAAATAAATAAACAACTGTACTTGCATATATATTATAATAATAATGATGTAAGAGAGTAAAATGTGCACTAAGAGTGGTTCCAAACCATTACATTTAATTTGCACTTAAATATATTATATTGTAATTATTTAAGTAAGTCTTTTTAATGTAAGCTAAAGCATAAAAGAACGTCATTCCAACATTTTGACTAATTGCCTAATATGGGGAGACAGTGAGATTTATGCTGGCTGAATCAGACAGATGAGCGGAAAGAAAACCTTGTGCTTCAGTTTATGTGATTCACTCAAAACAGTTGACTCACTTCTGTAAAGACCACCAGAGCTTCTCAACTGGTTTTCTTCAAGATCCAGGCTTCTTTTTTTTTAATCAAATGGCGATCTAACAGAGCACCAAAAATGGGAAATGTGCTTTGTTATAGTTTATGAACCTGATACTACCCTGTCAGCTTATACTCCCTTTGTAGGACACAGTCAACACTCATTTTCAAACCTTGTAGGAGCGAGATTGATTCCTAATAACCATAAATAAACATAACCAGTAGAAATTATAATTTTTTGTTATGCATGTATCTACACTCTTGGAAATAAAGGTACAAAAGCTGTCACTGGGTCGGTACACTTTAAGTACTATGTACCTTTAAGGTACCAAAATTGACCTTTTAGGTACAAAAATTTACCTTTTGAAAAGGTACCACCCCAGTGACAGCTTTTGTAACTTTATTTCTGAGAGTGTATGTATTTGGCAGGCACTTTTTATCGACGTGATGCTTCTAAATACTTTCATTAATGCTTCCTTGTTTCCTCACTGCTCTGTCCTCCATGACTCAGAAATCGATTGAAGTCCTCCATCATGAAGGACGTGTCAGTTTACTAAACCAACTGCGAGGAGAGGGACGAAGAGAGAGAAAGCTTTCAGAAAAAACTAAAGCTAACAAAGAAGCATCATTCCTGCACTAATGTGTCCAATAATTGTGTACACTTCTGGATGAATAGAAACAAAAGAAAAAAAGGAATTTGTTATTGGAGTCAACCAATAATTTCACAAATTTCAATAGTGCATCTTGCTTTATTCAAAATGTTTAACCAGCTACATCAAAAGCACAGTTAGGTGTTACAGCACGATTTTATACACAAAGTAACATATATTATAATACAATGTACATTAAATACATACATATAAATGTTCATAAAGAAATACATGAATTGTAATAAAATACAAAAAACAAGCACAGTTCACAGTCTTTGGTTTTGAATCATTTGAATATACTCTTTGGTTCTGTATAAATAATAATAATAATAATAATAATATTAATAATAATAATAAAGGTTTGCAGTTTTTAAATTTGATTTGGAGGGAATTCAATGTTGTAAGGAACAGTAAAAGATAATAAAATTCACTAATAACATTAAAACCAAACGTAAAACATAACAGAAGTTCAGGCATCATTTACAAAAGTCTTTTCAAAATATTTTAGTGCAAAATCATAAGCAATCTTTGACATGACACTTGAGTTCGCAAAAACTATTTCACCAGTTCCTTGGTTCTCACATCTCGTACTTTCCACACTTCAACAAAGACGGTAGGTTTGTTTCCAAAAACAGATCACTTTTTTGTATTTTGTTTCACAGATTTTTTCATGTTTTATAAGTTATATGTTTTTGCAAATAAACTTTTCATATGCAAGGAAAGAAAAATAAGATTGCACAATCAAACAATTTTGATTCTCCTGTGAATCAAATGGTTACAGTTTATTTTGATTTTCCACATTCTGTAGACCATTATTAAAGGGTTAGTTCACCCAAAAATGAAAATTCTGTCATTAATTACTCACCCTCATGTCGTTCCAAACCCATAAGACCTTTGTTCATCTTCAGAACACAAATTAAGATATTTTTGATGATATCAGAGAGCCATCTGATCCTCCATAGACAGCAACACAACTAAAATGATCCCAGGTCCAGAAACGTAGCAAAAGCACTGGTAAAACAGTTCATGTGACATCAGAGGCTCAACTTCAGTTTTGCGACGATACGAAAATACTTTTTTTTGTGCAAAGAAAACAAAAAGAACATAATTTAACTCTACCATTCTTTTCCCGTGACTTACATCTTCCACTATTTTAGAGAGTATCACAACACAACGCATACACACGCTTTAACGTTAAATGATGGTATTTTTGTTTTCTTAGCGCAAAAAAACAAAAAAAGTTAAGCCACTCATGTCACATGGACTCTTTTACCTATGTTTTTACGAAGTTTCTGCACCTGGATCATTTCAGTTGTATTGATGTCTATGGAGGGTCAGACAGCTCTCTGATATCATCAAAAATATCTTAATTTGTGTTCCGAAGATGAACGAAGGTCTTATGGGTTTGAAACAACATGTGGGTGAGTAATAAATGGCAGAATTTTCATTTTTGGGTGAACTAACCCTTTAAGTAACATTGAATCTACAACTAACTCTCGTTAGAGAATTGTTAGGTTATGGTCAGGGTTAGCACAAAAAGTTGGCCTAATGTACTTGCAAAGTTACTTATAGCCAGTAGAATGTCTGTTGAACGACCATCAAAATACCAATCATCAGTCTTTCCAATCAAAGCCTTGACCTCCACCAGCTGAGCTTCTTCATCTCTTCATAACGATCTACATATCATATGAGGTTTAAATGGTGGATATACAGCTCTCAGAGCCAGCGGAGTTATTCTGTTATCTTTAGGACTGTCGCCACACTTGCTAATAACAGTAACATTTAAGTGCACAGAGGAGTTGCTCTTGCGTCTAGAGCACAACAGACTTTGAAAAACTCCATGAGCTCTCTTCCTAAAGTGTCTCCCTACGATAACGTACAAAAAAGGGTTTATTGCACTATTGCTATACCCTAAATAAGTAGCCAGCTCGTTGCTTATTTGTAATATATTCTCCCAGAGACACCCAGGAATAAGCCCAAAGTAGTCAAGGGTTTCTAGGAACCGCACTAGCTGAAAGGGTGTCCAGCACAGGAGAAACACGGCGAGGACCGTCAGAACCAGCTGAGCGGCTTTCCTCTCCATTTGAACTCTCGGTTGAATCATGAGGCCGCGGTTTTTAAGCGCTTTGACCACATGAAAAGTGCAAAAAGAAATGATTGGCAGTGGAAGCAGGAACCCAACCATGTTTGTGGTGACGTTCCGTTGGAGAAACCAGGCAGGATGAGGGTACTCTAGATAACAGGCATCCACCCCTATGATTGGAAAGAAGTGTACTCTTCGGAAGAGCATAGTCGGGAGGCTGAGCACGAATCCCACCATCCAGATTACCACACAGATACGCTTGGCCCATTTGGAGCATCTCAGCTTACTGGGGTTCATGGGTTTGGCCAAGGCGAGGTAGCGGTCCACACTGACCAGCGCGAGGAAGAGAATGCTGCAGTTGTAGTTCATGGAGATGGCGGTG
This sequence comes from Enteromius mattozi, assembly GCA_032359235.1. Lineage (NCBI taxonomy): Eukaryota > Metazoa > Chordata > Actinopteri > Cypriniformes > Cyprinidae > Enteromius > Enteromius mattozi. The sequence goes on from JAUMHE010000075.1 coordinate 4,887,971, forward strand.
CAGATTACCTTGCAGAGCAGCTGACCGAAGTTCCATTGAAAGCCTTGAGCGATGGTGACCATCCAGAAGGGCAAACACAGGACCATAATGAGGTCTGCAGCTGCCAGGTTGCCCAGATACACATCAGCCACGCTGCACGACTTCCGCTGGAGGCAGAACACGCAGAGGACCACACTGTTGCCCAACACTCCCAGGATGCTGATAAGAGCCAAGAACGGAGGCTCGAGAGATGACAGCCATATCCAGGCGACTGTGTCGTTGCAGATGTTTGTTGAATTTAGTTCCATTGGGACACTGTGAAGTGTTAAACAATATAATTAGCAAAGCAAATTGTAAAGTCTGGAGGAAAATACCATTTCAGTCTTCCAAAGTGTTGTGTTTCTTTGTAATTGTGAAATTTACTAGCAAATTTAGGAACACTTTAATGTATGAACTAATTCTCACTACTAATTAGTTGTTATTGGTTATTATAATAAATCACATATTCTGCATGACCATATTCTACATCCCTAATGCTACCCAATACCTAAACTTAACGACTATCTTACTAACTATTAGCCTAATAAGCAGCAAATGAGTAGAGTTTGAGGTTTCCTTCATGTTAAGAAAAACAAAAGGCCAGTCATTTGTTGGAAGGGATCCCTATGACCGAGTAAAACCTGGAAATTCCAAGCATGCGCATAACATTCTTACACAATTTTAGCAAAAGGCAGAAAATTAGCTAAATGTGTCACAAAGAAGTAAATCTAAGTTTTGGATTTTTACACTTTTGCATTTTGCAGATGTTTTTTTTTTTTTTATCTTCAAAGTATAATGTATTAGTTATTTTTTTCAACAATCAAACCCATAACTGTAGCCTGCTAGCACCAAGCCTTATTAAACTACAGGAAAGCTTATGTAAAAATGTTCTGTTAAATTATTCAGTAACATTAAACAGAATGAACTTTTTTTTTTCAATGTTAACATAACATGTTACTGTTATAGTCATGTAATTTGCACTGTTAATAAATAATCATTATTATTAAAGTATGACTTTTTAGAAATTCACCTACCTTTCATGTTAATCGTCAGCTCCAGATTGTAGATCCAGAGTCACTATCTGTTCACTTCCGAAGTGTTGTCTGGCTGAATCTTCTCCAACTAGATGCTGGTGAGATCAGACAGGCGCTCTTATAAACGGGTAATGAGGCTGTCGTCACTGGAAGCCTGGATCTGTTCTCACTTTCCATTTGTCATGCTCTGGCTGTCTTTCGCCTGAGTAAAACTTGCACTGTTATGAAGCTAAAATGAAGATAAACATTATGACTCAACAAATCTTCAGCTCATGACCCAGCAACTCTAGATAAGCTAGATATTAAAGTTATATATATTTTTTTTCTTTTTTTTTTAAATAAATTATTAAATGCACGACTTCTAGACTTTCTGGTAGACCAAATAAACATAAATGCTGAGTTGGAGACATATTAACACCCCCCGCCCCAACCAACCAAAAAACAAACATACAAAAAAAAACCTATGTTCAAGTTATACTTACTAACCAGTTTACTGTTCTACTGGAGAAAAAAGTAATGTACATCTTGGATGACCTGAGGGTGAGTAAATTAACATCCATGTAAATTAAATGCAGTTTAATTAAACACTTTTAGTGCATTGTATAATTATTATCTCATTTATTTTCTCCTTTAATGTTCTAATGGTCAAATGTTCTGAACACAGTTTTATAGTACTTTAATTTGATGATGATGATAATAACAACAGCTATTTATTTATTTATTCATTTATAAATGCTCAGCAGAATGGCAGGGTTGCTTTTTCCTCTCTACTTTTCATAAAAGCAGGTCACGCAGACGGTCCATGCCGTAATCAGCACATCCAGCTCTCACCTGAGATGGATTGCTTAATTAAAGCTGGTGGCGGCAACACTTTGGTGGGAGGCTCAGAGGAGGTCATGGGTGGGGGTGGGCAGGAAGCCATCTGTATCTGTTATCTGGATCCCTCATCAAGCCAGTCGCCACTGTTTATAGTTTCAAATACTAGAAGGTCCTTGTGAAATTATGCTTTTCTGGCATCATCGTATTGTGCATTTGAAAGAAATGGGAGAGGAGCAGGTGTTTCAACTCTGTTTAGATTGTGAATGTCATTTAGTCTCTTGATGAATAATGAATATTTGGCGATCCAGCCTCTGCTCTAGCACTGAAACATTCACTGTTTGAATATAAAGAAGAATACGGAAAGAAACAAAAGACAATGAGAGAGCAAAATCTACACAAAAGCAGACTGAATTATTGCCATCAACAATCTAGGTCATAACTATTACTGTAAATCATTTTTTTTAAACAATTCAAAAAGAGCAGATAAAACTGATCCAGCTGTGTAATTTTTCCTACTACTTTAAACAAACCTCTGGAGAGTTTCTGCATAGTGTCACGACCGATTGCTTAATGTCTGGTATGTGGATATCACAGCTGCGTCATACAGCAGGAAATAGTGAGTCTGAGTAGCAAGAGGCCCACAGGAGGCTTATTTGCAAATCAATATTACTATGGTAACGTTATATAGTATTACATAACTGCTAACTCCGGTCTAAATCTGACTGGCCTAATGATTTTGAAAGATAATTGACATGGGCTAACAGCATTGGGATGCTTCTGTACTGGGCCACCGTATTACCACCATGATGTATATGAATGCTGTGAACTGATGTTCGACACAGACCAGTAATATCGGTTTAGGACAGTCTGTCCACAAGAGTTATTCAACAGGGACCAATCATTGGCATTAACAGAGGTTATAATCAGAATTTACTGTCCAGAACACGGAACATGCAGCACATAACATGACGTTTCATACATTTTCAAAGAAGAATTGTCTCTAAAACAAATAAAGGAGACCCAGGTGAATTGTAGCTAATCTAATTATATTTTGAGCCCTAGTATCATCATACTTCCTTACCATCTTAGTAGGTTAGTATGTTTTTGCTATGGCATGCAGACTCAGAGATGGTGGAATACAGAAAACAGGCTGGAAACAGGTAAGTAGACAAAGCAATAGCAGTGCATATGACTTGGAGAGATGAATAATGGTATGTCTTTTCCTTACAGATGCAGGAGAAATTTTGCTAAAAGGTCATTTTTAAAGTAATGGGTAATAAGAAGCCTAATGGGTGAACACACACACACACACACACACACTGAGGACTTTGAGACACAAGGGAGACAGGAACTGGAGATGATCGCTGGAGTATATTGCAGAAGCATACAGGTTAGTAGTACACTAATCCTGCAGGCCAATTGTTAGAGCTCATATCTATTGTCCAAATCCTTTTAAAGGGTTTACCATCCAGAGTGAGATCTTTGAAGGGTTGAAGGGTGTAGTGTTGTGTTGTGTCCTTTGCTGAATGTCAACAAACGAGACCGGATGTTGAGCCGATAGTAAGGTAAGCGATTTTTCAAAAATGCTTTAGGAAACACAGTCGGGGCCTGTCACGGCCGGCTCGCAAGCTGCGACAATGGAGATAACATGGATAATGTTTAAAAAACCCTTTATTTAAGTCAGTTTAAATTAGGAAAAAAGATGGGACAACAAGACAACAAAGGCAAAACAAGACAGGATGACGAGCCAGCCACGGACAACTGAAGGGAGCAAACTTGTAACCAGTCAGCAGTAAGGGGTGTGTCAACTAATAACGTGGAGGAGAGAGAGTTCAGTGCACAGCAGAGCAGAGCGACAGAAAGATTTAAAAAAAAGGAGGACAATGTCTGTGGAACGATAAGGCAAGAAGTAGGACCCGTATAAATATCAGATCAACTTTTCAGAGCTGGAGTGAACTCAAGGAGCAGAAGGCCTGTGATGGGACGCTGAGGTTGCTTTGGTTCTTCTCAATAGGTGAGTGTCTACACCAGATGCCATGCCACGACAGGTAAAGTCTGCCTACTCTGGACGGGGTAAAGCGACTATTGAAAATCCTTTAAAATTAGTGTCAGCACGTCATAAATATAACGAGGCAGCAGTTTTCTGGCAGAGATTTGTCACGCCGCTCCGGTGTTGACAGCATCACTCATTATAATGACTATAGTACTTTGTCGCGCCACACGCGTCCCGTGTAGACCATAGACATGTCTCTCAGTGATTACTATAGTATACCATATATACCATATATGGTGAATGATGTCAAGTAAGACCACTACAAGGCTGGCTTATGTATCGCAGCCCATTGAAACAATTGTTAATGCAGCATCTACGTATATATATCTATGGTGTAGATGGCTGGTCCCTGGCAGTTTTAAGCCCTAAACACACTACATGATTTTTTTTTATCATGCTCTTTTTTTTGTTTAGCACTAACATTATTTTATAGTAACATGCATTATAACAGACAAGCCAATAGTTGTCATCATTGTACACTCTACACACATGCCATAGTCAATTTTATTAGATCCATGTCGCACAGTGTGACATGCAGTGATCTTATAGGATTGCTACATGATAATCTTGTAATGGGTTTTTTTTATACTTTATTTTAAGATTAAATTTTTGCTATTAATTAGCTATTAACTATGACTTCTGCCTCAATAAACTCTAATTACTGTTTTGTAAGTTAGGTGAGCTTAGGTGTTGGGTAGGATTAGGGATGAAGAATATGGTCAGATTTGAGGCATAATTTTTTTTTTAAAAATCTGTTTTAGGCTTAAAATCAAGGTTAGGTGCTTCTAGACCCTTCATGGCGACCAGGTGTTCCTTGTCAATCAGTCTCATTTAGTCCTTGTGCTGCGTGTATTTAAAGAGTGTTCTATTGAGGTTCCTTTGTCCGGTATTGTTCATCCTACCCCTGCTCTACGTGTTCCTGGTACTTTGAATGAATAAATTTAAATTCTTTCTCGTCTTCGCACTCCTTCATCTCCTCGTCTCCTACACAATAGGCAGAACTGTGACAGCATGCTAATAAGCAACTAGTTTTTTTGTTTGTTTTTTTTTGTCATTTTTGCAGTTATTTTTAATGGTATATTGTTTTAATACTGGTTACGTTTTTGCTAAAAGACTATAGAAAATGTTATGCATTTTATCAGCACAATTTATTATAGGAACATAAACTAAGGCTTTAATATGTGCTTAATTACTACTAATAAATGGCTAATATTCTAGTAACATGCATGCTAATAAGCAACTTGTTAAAGACCCTAAAACAAAGTTTTACCAGGTATTCTTCTTAAACCAGTGTCATTGATTAGCAGGGTCCCATCCCCAGTATGGTTTGTTGGTTAATTTATTTATTTATTGTTTGTGTCGTAACTTTAAATGTCGGTGCATGTCAAAACATCTCCAGAGCCCAAAACCCCCCTCAGACCCCAGAGGGTTAACATTTGTGTCATTACAGAAATGGACTAAACTGACTATCAAAATATAAACCCTTAATCTGGAGTTAAATGTGTGACGAGTTGTACCAGTCTCTAGACTCGGCCTCAGCAATACAACTGCATGGCAGTTCATAACTGTTCTTGGTGAACTGGTGACTAATTGACATGCATTTGTAATCTCATTTGTACAATATGCTTACATAGTGATGTTTTTTTTTTCATTCTTACTTTTGGTTTTCACCATTCAAAACAATACCTTCTAAAATAATTGTGCACTGCAGAATACTGGCCATGATTTGGCTACCTGAGAAATTTTTTGCTGAAATCTGTCATCTTTGTTCACTAGTTTGACATTTTTCCAGATAGCCAATTAATGATTGCAATCAAATTTTACCTCGTAGGAAATTCTGGCAGTGTCAGATGTTTTGAGTCACAGTCCTGCAGTGTGTCTTCTCTTATGACAGATGTCAAAAACCATTAGGAGCACAGGCACAAACCATTGCGCCACAAATCTCAATTTTTTTTTTTTTTTAGTTTTCACAAAAAGACATGATCAAAATTAATAATTTATGTTTACTATCCACCATGTGAGTTTTGCGTGTGAATGTGGTTCACTGAAGGTGTCATGGATTGTTGATGTTAATCTTTTGCAAGTTTTGACTGTTACTCAGTCTGCCAGGATGTGATCCCACAGTATGACATGGCTTATAACTGGAATCATGTTTGTAAAGTCTGACAAGCAACAAATGTAAAGGACCATTATAAATTATACAGTGTACACCCAGCTTAAGTGAGTGATTCTTGGCCTTAATAAGCTGCGGATTTAGTCAAATATCTGAATAAATGACATTAGTCTCCTCTTTTTTGTAGGATTCACTTGGAATCATTATCTCTACATCCCTCCTCTCACCCTCCACCGGCCCAGACTCCCAGTGGATGTGTGTGTGCTTTTTGAGTACAGCTACCAGTGTGTGATGAGGTGCAGCTGATGCTAATAAAGGCTACTCAGCCCTTGAGACTCAGGTCATAATCCACTGGCCCATACCACCAGCACAAGGAGGACGGCATGCCCATTTCTGCTTCACTTCTCTCTTTGGACACATTCTCTTTAATGCCCTTTTATATTAGATTACTTTATCTCCAAGGTGATCTAAAGCAGGAAACTTTAAAGATAGACTGACCCACAATGAGGTGAAATATCAAAAAGATGGTGAAAAGAAACCACAACTTCTCTCAGTTGTTTCTCTTTTGAGGCCCATAACTTTCAGCTTAAAAACTGACCATGTTGCTTTTGTTATTCTTCACACATTTAGTCATTTCTAAGTAATTCTAGATGGTTGAGTAATTCTTCTCTCAAACACATTCATGTTTGTTTTTGTGAGCTTCAGGGTGCAAGTGTCCTCAATTTGTTTTGTTTTTTTTTTTTTTGAATTTGTGGAAATTCCTCATTACGTAGCCACATCTTCCCCTAAGGCATTTGACACAACCATGAAAACCGAGTTACACAAACAAACACATTCTCAACAATAATCCCTCTGGCTGTTTCAGTCTAAGAACTCTCTGTAGATACACCCACACACTATACATGAATAGAGCAAGAATTAATCCTCATATTTTGTTGAGATTCACTTCTGTATTTATTTAAGTCCAGGAGGATATATATATATTGTATACTGTATGTAAGACATATCAAAGTCACATATCTTCATGTGATATGAATTACTAATTAGGATGGGACTAACATCTTTGTGATTATTACAGAGGTGGGAGGGTCTGTTTTGTACATACTGTATGGGCATCACAGAGATCATTTAGTCATTGGACAAGATTAAAATCCCCAAATATGTCTGTGGAACCAACATGGCAATTCGTACATATTTTATGAGGTGGCTAATTGATTTTTTGCGAAATCGTACGTATTTTAAGATCATCACGGAATCTGCGAAAATTCCGGAAAAGATTACAATATATATATATATATAATATATATATATAAAAGCGCTATATAAATAAAACTGATAAAACTGAAATTACAATGAAAGTCAGAGACAGGCATCAGCTATCTGGATTCAAATAATAAACGGTCACAACAGTTTTATTTAGATTACTTTATTTATACATTTATGAGCACACCCAACACCTGCCCCTAAACCTACCATCCGTTAAAAAAAACACAAGATTAACTGGCAGATACAACTACCAACATTATTTATTAAAAAGGATTAATATTCCAATTCCTCCGCTGTTGCTTTGCACAAATTCAATAAATGCCGCCAGGAGAACAGCCTTGGTTGTAAATTTCGATTGGCTCTTGTGTGTCTCGTGACCGATCGCGTCATGCTGTTGTGAAATGCTATTGGCTCTTGTGTGTCTGGTGATCGATTGCGGCATTCTACAGGACGAGAGTTTCTTTTAAATAAGATGTGAGCATGTTAACGGAGCGGGATAATTACAGCGATTGAAACCTTGTATTTTTCTCTCTTCTTAGCATAAAGACATCTTTTGGCTTCAGAAGGACTTGAAATGTAACACAACTTGTCTGTAGTGCTTTTTTTAATGCTTATGGTCAGTTTTTGCAATAAATACCTGTGACTGTGCTAATATTGTCTGTGTGTGTGTGTGTGTTTTATATTGTTCAGAAGTGGGTAGGTTTAGGGCAAAGGTGGGGCTAGGTGCTAAAATGAAAGTATACATTTTATATAAAATGAATCAGATTTAGTGACACTTACACATAATTTTGTGTTAAGAGTCTGTGGTCATTACACAGAATTTTGTGAAATCAGATTTGCACTTTGACTGCAGACCTGGTAGATATAAGCTGTTCTTAGACCATCAACAAAGTTTTGGGTTCTGAAACTTACAGGATTTATTTTTTTTTACACAGTACAATGATCTATTATATGTCAAAAGATCAATGAAATTCTGGTTCATGATCCTTTTTAACTTCAAACTGTCTCTTCTGGCTTTTGGCCAGAAACTGAGGATTTTTTCAAATCCCTCCCTAGTGTGGAAGAGCACAACTAAGGCGAGAGAACAGAGGTGCCGGGAGTGGCATGAATATCAAGGTCATTGAACCTCACAAAGGTGAGCAGCGTGGACCAGCTTGCAGCGTTGCAGATGTCTTGCAAAGAAACATCCCACAAGAAGGCCAAGGAGGTTGCCACACTTCTAATGGAATGAGCTTTGACCTCTACAGGAGAGGACTTGTAGGCTAGACAGATGGCATCCATAATCCTCTCGGCTGAAGATCTGTTCAGAGGCAGAAAGATCCCTCTTAGAGGACCATAGCACACTAGCAGTTGGTCCAACCTTCTACACAGGGCAGCTCTGTATATATATATATATATATATACGTGTCCAGTGCTCATGCTGGACACAGTTAAGCTTCTGATGGTCAGGCTCCCAAAAGGAAAGAGGACAGAAGGCCTGTGGTACAGAAGAGGGGACCTTAGGAATATAACCCGACTTAGCAGTAACTTTGGCCAGGCTGGACGCAAAGTCTAAAAAGGGGGGCCATTGATAAGGCCTGCGGATCATGAACTCTTTTGATAGAAGAGATAACCAGAGGGAAGGTAGTCTTGAGAGAGAAAGTGATCAGAAATCTCCTCAATTGGCTTGAAAGGAGGTTTACAGAGAGCCTCTAGCACCACAGCCAAATCCCACAGAGTAACACTAGATACAGTAGTACTGGAAACCTCAGCCTCAGCGCACAGCAGAGAAAACGTAACTAAGGGGGACTTCCCCTAAGACTAACCACCAAAAGGATGTGGTAGGCTGCTTTGGCAGCCACATTCTGTGGACCTTCAGTGAAGTGGGTTAACCCTGCAGAGAAATGGGCCTGAAGGAATTCCAGCACTGAACCAGCAGAGCTGGTGGCCTCCGCACCAAGAAGTGAAAAGCTTCCACTTCAAAGTGTACAGATTCCTCATGATAGAAGCTCTGTTTTGGAGCATGGTCTCCACAACCTCAGTTGAGAGACCAGAGGGGCTACACCCACAGCTTCAACAACTCTGGGTGGGGGTGGAAAATGGTGCCCCCGCCTGTGAAAGGAGATCCCTCCTGACAGGAATCTCCCATGGAGAGCTGTCAAGAATCAGGTCCAAGAACCATACTCAGCCCAGCCAGAACAGTGAATACAGACAAAGCCTTGGCCATGCCTGCACCATGGCATCCAATCCAAGAGGAGATGGATAAGTCAGAGAGAACTAAAGGGGACAGTACAATGTGAACTGAGTCTCAAATAGACACACCCGAGCCTGGCCAAACAGCCTGCAAATCTGATCCACAATATATGGGTGGAGTCTCCGATCCCCGGGCCGCTCTTACCCAGAGGGGCCTACTCTTAGAACCCCTGGTGCCCAAATATCAGGTCTTCTTGGACGAGTCCTTCTTAGTCAGAAGAGTGGTCTGCAGATCTTTAAAGATCTGCTTAACTTTGAAGACCCCGAACTAAGCACCGCTGCAGAGGAGCATGAGAGACAACGCTCTGTTTCTGCTTATTCCCGTTATGAGGAGCCAGTACACGAATGGGGCTGCTCCAGCCCAGCAGCCCCAGAAGCTAGAGAGTAGTGATGCAGGAACCATTGGATTGATACCACTTGTTTATGGGCCCCCTGAAACCCTTGAGCGCTGCCATAGACCTGCCGATGGCGCGGACAGTCTCTTTGATGGCATGGAGAGACAAATCAGCTGTTCTGCTGAGCTCTGTAGCCTTCTGGTAGTAAAGCATGTGGATCGACAGACGCTAGCAATGCAGGCAGTCAGCTCCCTCGAGAGCCGACTCTGCGTGCTTCGCTCCAAAGCAGACAACACACAGAGACACCTATAATGCTGCCTGCTGGCCTTTGGCATGATTGTGCAACCACTGGGATAAACAACAGTAAATAAGGCTGACAAACATATTGTAAGACTGACACACATACAGAGCACTTGCTGAAAGACACAAGCTGCCAGTTTCCACCACACATGCTTTTAAGCTTCCTGGTCTCTGTGTCATCCCCCCTTGACATCTCGCCCATCCATTTGACTGATTACAAACGTGATTCAGAGCGTGGTCACACTGAAGATGTTCCCAAAGCATTTAGACACTTCTCGAGTTCCTGAAAGGGAATGACAGTTTTAAGTTAAAAACTTAATGATTGATTTGTTTATTGCAAATGTGCTGATGTTCCCTTCAGTGGAATGGTGCAGATTACTTGTCTATTAATGTGTTTCGATCAGTTCTTTGGACTCTTATTCTGACAGCACCCATTCGCTACAGAGGATCTATTGGTGAGCAAGTAATGTAATAAGACGTAAAATTTTATCTGATAATGAAACAAACTTATCTGCATCTTAAATGGCCTGAGGTTGAACAATTTTCCATCAACTCTTCCACTAAATTCTCAAAGCTTTCTCACCACTAGTTTTATTTTAAGGGTTGTGAAGGTGTCACATCTTATTTCTCCAGCATCTGTGTTTGCTGTTCTCACTGTGAAGCCGTGAGGCCAAGAACAGATTCATCCTGACCCCAAAGTCCATTAGAGTTCCAAGAGGTGGGTGTTTTGACCCTTGAGACTCCAGAGTTTCTTTTCTCACCAGTTTGCTTGAGGGAGCATCTCCACCATCTTGAAGTTGAAGGAAATTAGATGCGGATGAATTGCCATCTGAGTGTCTCTATGGTAACAGCCACACAGGAGAGTCACTGCATGAGTGGCCCCTCTAGTTTCCTGCCTCTTTGCAGCTGTGGACTCACAGATGTTGCTCTTGGTCAGCATCAAAGTGACAAGGCTTGTGTTGACGCATCCAAGGGTATACAACACCTAAAGGAAGTAGAGTATTCCAGATGCGGTATCTGACAGCAGCGTTTTGTCACGGAAGGTGCCACAAAAATGTTGTTTATGCAAAGTCCACATGCCTGCCAGAATTTTCTTCTGGGGTGTGCTGATAGAAAACAGCATCCAATAAAAAAAAAGTCATTCTGCAAACATAGACCATTAAAGTACATTTATGAGTTTAAAATTAGAACAGTTGTATAATTATTTCCAGAAACTCTATCCTAGGGTAAAGTTCCAATAATAATGAGAGATCCAGTAAAATATTGCAGCCTTTTCCCATCTACATATCATGGAAAGTGGATTGAAAACACTTATGCTTAAAGTACACACAGTGGAAGAAACTGACCGTAATAATAATAATAATAAATCATATAACATTCACCATTCCAAACAACAGTTCATTAAATAATATAAAGTAATTATTTGTTTTTAATTGTTTGAATTTGTCAAGTGTGTTTCCACATTCAAAGGGAAAGGTCAAAGTTCAGAGCAAAAGGAGTTTTATTCAAAGATGTTCCACAGCAAAGAAAATAATTTGATCATTTACATAATAATTTACAGATTTTAGTCTGATCAGTGGTCTGTATTTTGAGATAATACTGAAACTAAAATAATATAAATTAAGAACAAAAGCGAAGTAGTCATAAGAAGTCATAATGTCAGGACATTAATAAATATTTACCATTACTGTTTCATGTAGAAAAAACAAACAATTAATAAATGAAACAATAAATAAATTAATTAATAATTAATATTTTTTTGAGAATACATAGTTTTGGCATGAAACTCTAGATGGAGCTGCAGTCCGATCAGGTCAGACTCAATCTGACCTAATGACATCATTATCACATGTCAGAGCTAATTGGTTCGCTGCTCAGCACGCTTCAGAAACCCTCCACCTTCCCCAGCTCCACCTATAAAGAACTGCTGTAAGGGGATTCATGTATTTGCATGCATTTCTCTTACCTCTTGAAGCGCTTGTTTTATTCGAATGTAAGTGCCTTGCGAAATGGACATCAGGATATTCTGCCATAATTCCAGTTCGAAGTGAATGTATACATTCCATTTAAAGGGCATTGAAGCGTGTGAGACGTGATTTTAAATTGTATTTATTTACAGAGGTATATGATGTCACACTCATCCGTGTGTGAAGAATTTGCGCAGCACAAATCCGTAAATGATTGTTACGAAGTGAAGTAAACTTTAACGGATTTCCCCTGCTCAGGGAATAGGGAGCAATAAACACTGTGTAGGGACCATGTCAATCGGAACACAGTTCATGCACGGAGCTCACTTCTAACGAGCTGATTATCAGAATCAGGTGTGTTAACTAAGAGAGACATACAAAATATGTAGAGCAGGCACACTGCTATAGGGGGTTATGTTATGTATGTTATATTTGCAGCAGCAGTATTTCTTACATGCTTAACAGCAGCATGATGTGGATTATTTCAGCAGTGTAGTATATCTATTCCACCAAGACCAAATACATTAACATTGTCATGTAAATTACCATGCCAATCTCTCCGGGAGTTGTAATGACAGAATTACACAAACATAACATATAATCATTTGGTGTACTATTATTATTGTAGTATGGTTTACTATTGTTACTGTATGTAGGCTACTTATGTATGTTACTGTATGTAATAATGCAGTCTGGTAGTATTATTTAATAATTACACAATACAGTATAGAAAATGTTGTTTATAGAATGATTGGAGATAATGTTATTTCCCTTCAGTCGAGTCACTCCGACGTTACATATGGGAACTCACATGAGAGACCAATCACCTCTGAGCCTTATTAAAAAGGCCAATGAACATTGGCATGCACTGATTGCATTCAGCTGCCGCTGATCACAGCGCGAGTATAAACGGCACAGCCAAACAGTGCTCATTAGTCTTTTGCTTCGGAGCGCTCGCCTTGAGTTCTGAAGACTTTGACAAATCTTTGATAAGAAGTAAAAGAGTTCCTGAATCCTGCTCTATCTGCCGACGGCGACTTTTCTTCCTGGGCGGCCGTCTGGCGATCCCGTGGGCTGGCAGTCGTTTTAAAGACTATCTTGCCAGGTTTTTGCACACCAGCGAGAAAGACCTACCTGAGTGCACCGTTGTGCCGCGAGGTCCTCCCTGGGCAATCCGGGAGCTAAAAGAGCGATTTCTCCGGTAGGTGGGCATTCTTCCGAGATGTCTATCCGACCGTGCGTTTCTGGGTGCGGAACTTTCCTCACCTCTTCGGATGGCCACGATCGTTGTCTCGCGTGTCTGGGCCAAGACCACGCTGAGGCAGCGTTTGTGGATGGTTCATGCGATCATTGCGAGCGCATGACCATGGCTACATTGAGGTCCCGCCTCTCGTTCGTGAGACGGCTCCCCTCGCGTCCTTCCCGCGTCGGTTCGTGAAGGCTTTACGGCCGCTACGGCGAGGCGCCTGGGGGACCTCATGGTGATGGTTCAGAATGTTCCGTCGGGCGATACAGCCCCGCGGACTTCGGCCCCATCGCGTAGTCCCATGGTGTTACCGAAGCAGATCGCTTCCCAGCACAGCAGGCGGAGCGTCTCCTTTGGTGCACCCCAGGAGGCTGAGATGTCCTCTGCAGCATCAGAGGGAGAGTCGGCTGGTGAGACTGACGCCGGGCCGGGACGACGCCCCTCCGCGGTCGCTGCCCCATCCGAGGCGGATGTCGAACTGTCGGCTATGCTCCTCCGAGCCACCGAGGGGATCGGATTGGAGGTCCCGAAGGTGCCTCTGTCCGATCCCTCAAGTTGGGTGATTGGTTTCTGGGGGCAAGGGCCGCGGCACTACGTGGTGGTCCCCCAGGTCGAGCGCGCCGTTGTGCACGGAGCTCTCACCTGGCGGGATCAGCCGCGTCTGCCCTCCAAGGCGTGTAGGCTCTCTTCCACTCTTCCCAGTCCCGGAGGAGGGCCGGGAGCTTCTGTGCGCTCAGCAAATTCACAGAAAGAGCAATTTTCCTCACCTCCGGGCCCAGTGGCCCGAGGTCCCCTTCTGAGGAATCCTTTGTTTCCTCAGGTGCGGACCCGGAGCCCTGTACTGATCAACAGGTACTGACCTTCCGCAAGACCACAGCAGTAATGATTTTATGCAATATTTTACTTCCAAGATTAATACTATTAGA
>JAUMHE010000075.1:4921749-4935326 GCA_032359235.1 Enteromius mattozi
CGCTCCCCGGACAGCACGCCAAACTCGCTCTACTAAATCTTCTTCTGATTATAAGGACAGCGTGAACTCTTGAAATACTAAATAAAATACATATCATAAAATCACTTTCGTAATTTCTTTTGATCTTAACGTCTTTGACATATATTTGTCTTATAGTTCACTGGATAAAACAATATTTTGGATTGAATCAATGGTTTGAATTTAACCTTTAACCCAATCTTTATGATGAACTTGTTTCTTACAAACCAACACACAAACAGGCTGCTTTTTACTTTACAAGACATTAACTGATCAACTGGAGTGCTGTGGATTATTGTGATGTTTTTATCAGTTGTTTGGTCTCTCATTCTGACGGCACCCATTCACTGCAGACAATGCTTAATTTGTGCCGGAACCCACCGGATCCGGATCCTTCGAAATCCGATCCGGCACCTCATTTGGCGTATCCCCCTCCTCATGCCACAAAGAAAGAAGTTTGTGCTTACAATTTTTTAGGCCTGCAGCAATAGATGTTAAGCCGCATCACTGGTTATGTGACTTGCTCACCGGGGTACCATCGTTTTGTTTTTTTTAAATAATAATACAAGTTTTCCATCTTTTCCTAGCTTTCCTTCGGGTTGAATAGCCAGTAAGCACAGTGTTTGTTTTACTTTCATTTTTACATAAGTGGCAATTCGACATCAATTGCTTGAATTCAATTCAGTTCAAGCAACAACAAAATAAAACGTGGAACATACGCTATAACTTTTATTAACAAAACGAATAAAAATACACCATGCTGTATGCCTAATATGAAATAAAGTATAAATATATCTAAAGATCTGTAAAGAATGAGGAACAAATAATTATGAAAAATAAAGATTTTCTTTTAAAAAACGTGGAACCAAATAAATAAGAAACCAATGTTAAAAAAAAATCAAAAATATTTTAACAGGTTTGCTTTTTGTTTTGAAACTCTTCCGTCATCATCTTGCCTTTTTCGCCTCACTCTTCTTGTCAGTCAGCTCGACTGAAAAATCTTCTATTATGTGCACACTTACCGCACATAAATTTAAAATAGAGATCTTGGGTGCGCAAAAGACGCGACTTGTGGCTTTGGATGTGACTGCAGGCGCTCAACTAGCCACCTCTTGGGCGCGCGAGTGTGAACCGAAGAGGTGCAAATTATACATTTTTGTGACGATACAAAAATGACCCGATTAGACAAGCGATAATTCTGTCAACTGTCCCGAGATTTGAGCAAAAGTCTGGCTCAGTGTGCAGCAGCTAGTTGTATTTCAGACAAAATGCGATGATGAAAGGAAGAAAGAAGACGCGGTACAGAGTCACTATAACGCTTTTTGTCAAATGACATATATAATCTGATAGTTTATGTGGATTTATTTATGCATTTAACCTACGTGTTATACTGAATCTGTTTGCAAGAACCCTCATTAGAAACTTGAAAACTGCGAGGATGAGTAAAAAAGGTGATGTGTACACAATCCCCCACCGAAATTCTGGACAGAATTAAGTCTATAACAGATTTGTGAAATTAAATTCATATTATAAATACATTTATTAAATGAAATAAAATTATTATTATTTCATGGCTTTTCCAGGTTTTTCATGTACAAGCCCTAATAATAGCAAGCAGGCTGTTAATCACATCCACCAATGTGATCGCGCAAATGCCCCGTTACCTCTCCCTCCTCTAATCACATGCCGGATCCGTCACCCCAATATGTTCCGGGACCTCGAAATTTACAAATTAAGCACTGACTGCAGAGGATATAATATATTACATTATGTTATGCAATGCTAAATTCCTTTTCTTTGTCAGTGCTCTACCACAAGAATATGTATATAATTTTTTTTATGACGATATATTTCAAATTCAAATCCAGATTTATATTTAACATACAATTAATAATTCAGTATGTATGCTGTGCATTTTTGATAGCCATGTATTCCACTTTGCTAAAGGCAACAACACACTTAAACACAGTTGAATTATGGCCCAACTGCCAGGCTTACATTAACACTAAGGAACAGATCAGAATGCCAAGTTTTATATAGTACTTAAAATTAGGCCATTTCAGAACTTTGAGAAGTTATGTTGATTTAGGGCTCAGAGGTCAGTGATTGACTGTGTAAAACAGAGGCAACTGAGCAGTAATCGATACAGCTCTGCACCTGCTGCTTCTCACGGAAAGAATAACTCCATCAATCTTTAAAGAGAAAAAACTCTCAATTTTTCTAAACATAAAAACAGACATACACATATACAACAGAACTAATAAATAAATCAGCACCACCTTATACACTTCTGTCTTCATGTTAAAGAAAAATACTGTGGTTCTAAATCAGAACATTGTCTGAGTGCAGCATTTTTCTTTTTTCAATGGAATAACATTGTAAAAGAGGTAACTTATATATCAATGCATGTGATCAATAGTGGATATTTAAATTTACACTTTATATTAATAAGCCTACCAGGTCTCATGGCATAAACGTACCTGGGTTGATCCAATGCACAAAACCAGCATGAACGATTCACTAATCATTCTGACTGAATCGGCTCGAAAATCATTTTCTTCTCATTTTCTTTTCATTTTATTAAGACTATCAGTAAATAACAACTGAAATTTTCTTACACAATTTCCTATAGCATAATTTAAAAAAGGACTTTGATTATAGTGCTTAAATCATATGGACTATATTTTATTGTGCTTGTTCACCGTTACTTAAAAGCTGAAAAGAGATGCAAGTGTTCTAGTTTTAAAATACTTTTTATGAACAATTATCCTCACAGTTCCTAAGAAATAACATTTTAGAAAAGTAATATATTGATGAATTGATTCCTAATAACTCTAAACCAAACAAAGCACTTCACGGTCAAATGAAGCTGTTCTTCTGGATTTTTCCTCTATTAAATAAATCAATTACATTCAAAGGTTTTCAATGTTTTCATGACCTCATTCTCCTCTAATGATTTTTAACTTTTAAACGGCAGTCACTGATGGATTTTACATCATCAAAAAAAAATCTGAAATATCCAGAGAAGGAAACACTATATTATATCAACCTTTAATTCAAGACGAAGGCTTTCATGCAATGCAACTGTCACATGAACTCAGTATCTGTTCATCGCATGGGCAGCGGTTGAAATGAGTTGCCTGGAGCTTAATACCATTCAGAGAGCTGCATTAAGTCTTAATGATTCCCATGCTTCCTGTTGCCTCTTCTCTGAGCTCAAATATGAAGGATTCAAGGGACAGCGTCTAAGAGCCCAAAGGCTTACAGTATAGCAAATAGGCACTCTGGGGCACCTAATAACAATGAGATAATGAAGGCAAACAAATGTACACATACTTAAACAGTAAAATATCTGTAGATGTCCAAGCTTTCTCATGCAATCTACTTAGTCACATCGACCAAAAAACAAACCACTTCCGTATGTAAAAACAGTGTTGCACAAAAAGTGCACAGAGGTACATATTTTTATGAGACCAGGTTGGTGTATGGATGCTTTCGTTAAAAAGTTTCCTTCATCATCATTTGTCATTGTTCATTACCTAAAGGAAAATTTAAAACATGGTATACCATGTTCTCCCTTAATAGGATAGCATAACCATTTCAATTTCCTAGACTATTCTCAGTTTGTGAATAATGTTATACCAACTCATACACACTTGGCTACACCGATAGGGGATTATTGTACAGAGAACGGATCGTTGTCTGTATGATGAAGCTTCGTTGCCCAGACGGGTGTTATCGGTGTGCTGAAGACAGAGCGATCCCAGTACAGCAGGCCTCACAGCTATTTTTTGCCCTCCTTCCATTCAAATGTCACAATTTTAAGACAAAATCCTTTTTTTCTGTTCACAGCCGCAGCTCTTTGTTCTTGATTCCAGTCTTAGAAAACCTCCTTCAGCAACTTCTTTATGAACCTCTGCTATATTATTGGTTGAGGTGCAGTCAGGGTTTCACTGGCACTTTGGCCTTCAAGGCACCCACAAATTAAAGAAAGGAAGAGAGGATAGCAAATCCTTGCAGGAGAATATAGGGTTCAGGATAAGATTTGACTTAGCCAGAGGACAATGGCCGATTTTTTATGTGTCATAGTTTTGGATTCACTCAATGTGGTGATATATAGTATCTTCTGCAGTGCTTTTTCCTGCCAGTCACTATCCAGTTGAATTCCGAACCGCTGGCAGTGTGTGATTTGATTAAGAGCGGCAATCCATCACTACCAATGACTGATTGCCAAAGTGATTTATTCTTCCAAATATGCATTCAAACTTTGAATGAAAGTTCAGAATGATGAAGCACCATGGATGGGGCAGGAAAGGACGTTTCCTTTAAACTTATGATTGGATACATGATATAACCGCCATCAAGGGCATGGCATATGCACCTGCTGTCAATTAAACTTTAGAAATGATATAAAAATCCCTGACAGATAGTTAATGCTACTGTTTGTGATTTACAGTGATAGTGGTACTTTGTTTTAGCGAAGCACTTGAGGCACAAAACCATTTTCTGTTGTTCTTTGACAACAGACAAAATTGTTAGATAATTTAGACAACCTAACATACAAACAGTTTACACTTTGATGGTACACTTTAGACATTCTACTAACTATAAGCAGCTTCGTAACTACATGACAACTACATGTCAATTAAATCTCATAATTTGCAACTACATGTCTACTAACTCTCAGAGTAGAGACATTTTAACATGTAACTAGATAAAAATCTTTGTCTAGACAAATTTTAAGTTGGCTTGAGAAAGCCAAAGCAGAAAGTCTGAAAAAGTTTGAAAAGTTTGAAATAGTCTAAGAAGTTAAAAAAGTTAAAAAAGTTTAAGTTTGATGTTTTCAGTCTGAAATATTAAGAAATAGTCAGACTATAGATAGATAGATAGAAATTTTAGTCTCAGAAGAAGAAGAAGAAGAAGAAGAAATTTAAGTAGTAAATCAGTAAGTTGGCTTTCTCAAGCCAACTTAATAAGTCATTGTTGTAATAACATTGAAATAAGACAATTTAACGTGTCCCAGGATTTTTCTTTTGCAATTTTCAAATTACAGAATTTTCACAATTGTGTACACAATTTTACCGTATGCTGTTAAATTTCTGTGAATTGATAAAAAAAAGCATTTATAATTACCAAAAACATAATATTTAACTGTTTTATAATATAATATTTAAGTTTTTACATTATTTTCCATAATAAACTGTAACCATGAAAATAAAAATAATAAAATAATTATACAAACATTTACTAATACATTATTAAGATTGTTAAAACGTTTTATCTGCTAATATCATTTAATGCTAAGAACTAACAATGAACAGTTGTACTTTATCTAACAATAATTAATAAATACTGCAACATATATATAAAACTCAATAATAGTCAACAATAACAAAACACATTTTGGTTTTTAGGTTTTAGGCCAACTTTGATGAAAGGTTGGTTTCACTTTATTTTGATTATCCAGCCCAGTCTCACGGCAATTCGTACATATTTTACGAGATGGCTAATTCATACTAATTCTAAGTTTTTTGCTAAATCGTACCTATTTTACGAGTTGCTAATTATGAATTTTATGAATGACCAACACCTAACCCTGCCCCTAAACCTACTCCTCACTGGGGTTTAGACAAATCGTACAAATTCGTACAAGTGAGGTCATACGAATTAGCACAAATTTTCCACGTCCGACGAATACGTATACGAATACTTGTAACTACATGTCAACTCTCTATAATTTACAACTACATGTTTACTAACTCTCAGAGTAGACTGTTAGGGTAGGTTTAGGTTTAGTAGAATAAATTGACATATACTTGCAAAGTTTCTGCTTCTTCTTAATATCTTTTAAAAGTGTTAGAAGATATTAAGCAGATAGTCTATTAATACTCTAATGACTGCTAGTTGACATATAGTTGAAGAGTTACTTACTGTTAGTAGAATGTCTAAAGTGGACTATCAAGCTTCGAATGTTGACTACTGTATTTTAGTTAGTTAGTTAGTCAGTTAGTTATTTGTATAGTAGTTTAGCAACAAACTATCACTTGGCCCCAAGCTATACAAAATGGCTTGTGGTAATGTTGGAGCCTTTATCATTACCCACTCTAGTACTTGACATTTTCAATTGATTTTAAATACATTTTAAATACATTTTAAAGTTTGTCTACTTAATTCTCATGTTCATTTAGATATTTAAACATGTTTAACATGGTTAATTTTATTATTACACATATACTCTTAAGAGTTCAAGAGTTCAGGAAATTGTGGGTATCGATTTAATATATTTTAATTCTGTCTATGATAGAGCTTGCAGCCTTTCCAACTCTATTACTCTTGTGTCTCATCCCATAAATCATACAGAAGGACAGACTCTAATTCAGCCTTGTGTTACTGTAGTGGCATATGCTAAAAGCTGTTTTACATTACGTGGCAAGACACAACACAGTCCTCATCTATCCACATCTATCCGCTCTCAAACCAAAGCTCTTCTACCACAGAATAATCTTCCAGAGGACCGCAAAAATAGGAAAGAGCTCGACCAATTTTTGGTTTGGACTGATCTCATATACAGCTAATTCTGGAGACAAAGGGGAGCTTTCAAATTATGTAAATGAAAGCTCTGAATCTTAAGCGAACATTGGAAAGAAAGGACCTTTTGAAGAGAAGTATCTGATGTTAATATATTTCAGCTGACAATATTCATATCCACTATAATAACCACTTACTCAAAAATAAGCAGAAATGAGAATCTGGTTGTTGAAGACTGAATGAGGTGTGACCACTTGACTTTCTGTCAACTTAAGCATCACGGTTAAATTTGGCATGAGGTCTAAAGCTGAAAAAAGGACCTCAATTGTTCAGCCGAGCAAAGATAGCGTGCACTGATGTTGACTAATGAGTTTCTGCATGCTAGAAATGAAATCTTTTCAGAGGTTGATAGCCTTTATGTCGTGAACAGAAAAAGGCATTTGCCACAAGTGTCTGTTACACACTGCATCAAGATATAAAATGAGAAAAGCAGAGAGAAAGGAACCACTAAATAGCTTTGTAATGATATGTATTAGAAAGATGAAAAGATTAGCAAACATCAGAGTCCGCTTTGCTAGGTTCAATCTGTTTTAACGTAAATTATGATTCATAATTCATCATTCTCAGTCTGATAATGTATTCAAGCCATCAGTGACTTCACCAGACTGAGTTATGAAACATGACTCGGTTTGTCTTTCGGAAATTTGGGAGGAACTGAATAGCAATGAATCACACTGTCTCTAATCAAATTGGGTTGGACAGATGTCTTTTGCATATTTGCTTAAATAACAGAAGTCTTTTGATTTACAAAGTACATAAACCAACTTTTTTAGAAGATTTTTAATATATGTTTGTACACAAGGCATGCTTTGCAGATAAGGTGCTCTTTAACAGAAATTTTAGAGACGTACGTGTGTAGCTGAACAAAAAGGCAAAAAAATATCAAAGCATTATTTTATCTGGGACTGGTGGTTTTAGGGGTGGTAAATAATGTAATAATTCTGATAAAATAAAGATAAAAAACAACAACAGCAAGTATTTGTCTCATAATGAATAATTTATCCTGCATAATCTGCATGCCAGTGAATATATTAATATGTTATAAACTGTAAGAGAGTGGCTCTGCATTAATACAACCATTAACATTTAATCAAAGTTCATTAGTTCATGATATGCAATCAAGCTTGAAATGATGATGGTGTCTTTTTTTTTAATTACACATTTTCTTTCTCCACATTTTCCTTTTCACTGCCACTTTTATTCACAACAAAAAGTCGCAAATCACACTTCATTTATTCATTCAGTCATTCTGTGAGCAGACTAGAAGAAGACTGAATTGTTATATACAATAAAAGTTGTAAAGCAGATCTTCATTGAACACAGGGAAAAGTTGAAGCTTTAATATGTTTTCTTTAGTCTAAAGGGATAGTTCACCCAAAAATGTAAATGATCTCATTAATTACTCACCCGTATGTTGTTCTAAACCCGTAAGACCATCGTTTAACTTCAGAAGACGAATAAAGACATTTTTTAAATCCTTGACCCTGCAAGGCCCAGAAAGGTAGGAAGGACATCATTAAAATAGCCCACATAACATCAACCTTGCTATGAGAATACATATTAACTTATGTATTTAAAAAATATAATAATAAAATTCTTCCATGTCAGTCTCTGCTACACGTTCACAAAAGCATCATAGTTAATTTGTATGGTCCATTTTACGCAGGAGCCGGCGCTCTGATGTAGAACCTGGATGCGCTGCACCTTGTTTACAAGCAGAGGAAAGCACACACGTGTGTCGAGGTACACTTATGAGACTGATAAAAAGTGTCCTTACTACATTTCTGAGCCATAAAATCTTATAGTTGTTTTGTTGTTTGTGCAGGGTTAAAAAAATCTTGGATTTCATCAAAATATCTTAATTTGTGTTCCAAAGATGAACAAAGGTCTTACAGGTTTGGCACAACATGAGGGTGAATAATTAATTTTGGGGAGAACTATCCCTTTAAGTGTTCAGTGTTATTATTGTCAACACTATTACTGCTTTATGTTTCTCTTTGTATAGCTTTTTATTTGTCTCATGAGGTCTATACAAATAACACTGCACAGTACACTCTTAGACGAAAAGGTTCAAAAATTAACCGTTTGAGATTTCTGGAGTTTGCAACTGTGGGGGAACCTTAAAGGTTCATTTTTGAACCTTTTTGAAAAGGTTCTAATTGGAACCTTTACTTAAAGGTGTATTAATGACCCTCATGGGTTCCTTTTTGAACCTTTTTCTAGATAGCAATGACATTGTCATTATTATTATTATTTATGTTATTGTTTTATTATTATTATTATTATCATTATATATTACTAATCAAATTTCACTATATAGACAGAACACCATGATTATTCATAAACCGTTTCATTCATAAATATTTATTACAAACAAACCAACAAACATAAAAAAAATCAATAAATAAATCAACACAATGCATTTCTATACATACACATTCATTTAATAAAAAAAATCTTAAAAATAAAATAGAATAATACATATATATATTGTGGGTGGCATATTAATTTTGGCATCATGATAAAGACCACCTTCTCCACTTCATCATTATTTCTAGAAGAGACTCTGCATCCAAGACATGTCCCTTTACAAACAGCACAGGTTTGGGTGTATATGATTCCTAAACAAGGAGAAAATAATGTTAGACTGTAGCAATATTTAGTACTAAAGAAAAACTAAACTAAGCAAATCAGTGATTTATTACCTTTGTATGACAAATCAACGCAGATTTGCTTTTCTTCATCCAACTCAGTAACAATATCTACCCCCACTGCTCTTCTTCGGCACTCGTTGATCACTGTTTGTCACTCTGTGACATTTAACCCAAATGACCTTAGCCTCTTTTGATGCAAATCTTGGACAGATAAATCTTCCATCTATAAAATAAATAAATATACATAAAGCATAAAACATATACATAAAGCATGTTTACATAATAATAAAAATGTTAGTTTTGAAGTATTACTGTATTTTAGCAAACCAACCTCTACAATGGTTGCTTGATGGACTCCTGCTCTGTTTTCTTACTTTGCTGCAACAATCTCAGTTTGTTTCCTCAGTATTATTCAAAGGTGATCTTTCTTCTTTTTTATTTTTTTAAGCACATTCTTTGCCTGTTTTTTTCTCTCAAGAACTGATATTTGATAACAAGGGCTGAAGACACCTTGTTGTGTTTGCCTGTTGTATACCTGAAAATAGAGAAAAACATTTTTACCCTCATCATTCTCTAAAACTATAAGCTTGCTGCACTGTGGAAATTACCAAGTGCAGGTGCACTCTAATCAAACAGACTTTGTCCTGTCAAATGCTAATATGTTGCTATTACCAAGCAGTATGCTGTCTGAGATTGGTCCAGGTGAATTATTAATAGGAAGTCCTACAAAAGTTTGCAGAAAGGTGCATGATAGTATGGTAAAAACAACTGAATGATCTGCAAAGATAACAATATAGTTTAGCTAAACATATGTGGACACCTGACCTGACCATCACACCTAATTGAGCATCGCATTAAAAACGGAAATGCAACGATGCAAGTTGCTGTGTAATAACAATGTCAACCAAATACATAAATGTGAGAAAATGTTAGTCACTAAGTTCTTCTGTACATCCCATTACATAATGATAATGGTTAAAAATAATTAGTAAAGGTGCCCGCACTTATTTTTTTAAACACAGAGTAGTAACTTACTCATGGAGTCTGTGGTCTTGCTGGCATCTCAGTCTTTAGGTTTTCTTGTAGTCTTATGAATTTAACTTAATCCTTCATTTCTTTGGAAATATTTAAGATTTCATAGTCTCAGTTGGGTTCATTAAAATGTCTCCATCAATTTCAGTCTTTGTTAAAACACCAGAAGTCATAAAATTATAGTTATAGAGTTATAAATGCAGTTGTAAAGTACACACAAACAGTATAATTATAATTCAACATACTACCTTGATAAAGGCAACGATGTCTCTTTTGAGAATTGATGATAATAGTGTCCTGCTGTCGTCCCAACCTGATCTCACGGCAATTCGTACATATTTTACGAGGTGGCTAATTCGTACGAATTTGTATGACCTCACTCATATGAATTCATACGATTTATTCTAAATCGTACGTATTTTACGAGATGCCAATTCGTATGAATTTGTATGAATGACCTAAACATAACCCCGCCCCTAAACCTACCCATCACGTGGTTTTAGACAAATCGTATGAATTAGTAAGAATTGGCACAAATTTGGCACCTCGTACGAATATGTACGAATTGCTTGTGAGACTGTGTTGGTCGTCCAGGTTCAGTTCAAATGAAGCAATCAATGCAGCTCTCAGCGCCCTCTGTTGGTGAAAATAATCAATACACGAGTGCTCTGGGAACCAGCAGGCTAATCTTTATAAAATATCTTATTCACAAATTAATTATATACCACACAATTATGACATTGCGTAGGTGTTAATTTCTTAGCTTTGCAAAAAGGTCACATAGTTTATTTGAAAGGTTTTGCTGTCTTACCTCAGATATTTGTGCTGCTCCACTCCGCTGCGCGCGCTTGAATGTTTGTAACGTTTTTTCCGCACGACCGCTGATTGTGTGCTTTGCGTTACGCAACTTGCGTAGTAAGACCGAAATATTCGGCCCGGTTTAAATGTTTTCGATTGGTTTTTTTTATTCTCAAAATAGAAACAATATAATCATAATAGTAACAATAATAATATTAGCCTAATAATAATAATAATGAACCCTTACACAACACAGATCATGCTTCACATTGAAGGAGTGCTACAGAATAACATAAATGTTCCTCAATAATAAAAACATGTGACCAACCTGATCACGTCTAAAAGGTGTTTTGCCAACCATATTCATTTAAAATAATTTGCTTTTGTCACTTGTCATGTTCTGAACTGAATAATAAGCTAACTGAGATATAAAGGTTGAATGTGGTATGAAGAAAATTTAAGGGATGTACAGCTGTAAAATATGAAGATAGCTTATTAAACAAGTCTATTTTTGGTCGCAAGAAATTCACTTCAAACTCTCAATTAAATACAGAATAGCTTATTGTTCATTTATGAACATAAAACATATAAAACATAGACATCTTTGTTGACCCTGGAACAACATTGTGATTAACCAATCAATAGTTTTTGTGAAGTTTAGACTCACAGTGAGTGTGTGGTGCTTACACCATTGCCATTCTTCTATCATTTCCTCTGATTTTAGGAATTACTCATGGTTTAGGTTTCGGTGAAGGGGATGTGGTTAACACTATATTTTTGGATTAAAATGTTGTTCCAGGGTCAACAAAATATGCGGGCCTAGGAACACATCTAACTCAGGACGTGCTGAATCCAACAGACGTACAGTTAAAAACATTAGATTTCTCCATCTGAGCTCAAATCAAATGCACTCATAACTGTGATGGCTTACATAAGAGTATCACCACATGTAGGAGAGCTGCTCACGAAAACACAGGGGAGGCAGATGGAAGAAAAATACCTTATGTGAGCCATCAGCTTGTACCTCTTAGAGGAGGAATCCTCTGGCTAGAGCAAATGAATCAGTGTGCAGTAAACTACATGGGATTATCTACACTGAAGTGCCATTTTCATTCACAGCAGTGCTGAACAAGCTTCCGGCCCCTGTCCCACTGCCTTCATCGTTCTTATGGGTACATATCTACCCATCCAGGCATGGCTATCCTTAGCTAGCGGGGAATGACACTCGGGTCTCTGAGGAGGAGGTTCCAGATTGGTCATGTGGCATTAGTTCAGCTGGCTGAAACACAGAGATCTTCCCCATCAGCAGTTTGTGAACTTGTTTTGGCTCGCAGTTTTAGTATCACAGACTGCTCTTGTTAAATAACCTGAATTAACCTTAATTAAAAGATCATCACTTGCGGTGTTCTGCAGTAGCTTCGCCTCAAACAGCCAATATGCAATTCTCAGTGGTGAGGTGGAAGCGTCTTTGTTAAATCATGTACCTTTTCAGTAGTGAAGCTATTTTATTGCTTAAAGTCTTGTGTGTGGATTGATATAGTCCATTTTGATTTCACATGGACTTTAGCTGGGTAGCATTGAGACAAGCTTTTGTTTTGTTCTCCTTGACAATACATGACACACTATATGAATGTTCTGTCAGCTGCTTTGAATCTCAACTATAGTGAAGCCCAATTAATGACTTATCACTCAGTCAGCTCTATTTAATGAACTGATTAACAAATAGGTCTGAATCATTGTGATAGCTGATTCGTTTTGAGTTCACTCCATATAAATAGCAGCAGGATATTTTATTAAGTTCAACACCTGCATGTGCAGATTGTGAATGTAGGTAAAGACATTTTCTGATTTAAACAGGACACAAACACAGAACCATTGCAACAGTGTCATGAAGTACTATGTAAATATTATAGTGTGAATATGGTAATAATTAAGTACCAAGTAATATCATGGTATACCATGAGGTACAGTAAAATGATTGATTCGTGAGATGAACAGACACAATTACCAACTTCATCCACTTGTTCAAAAACTGTGCCACACAACTTTTTGTAATACTTTTATACTGCTTTTTGGTCCGTTTTTACAATAAATACCTGTGACTGTATTTTCATTTGCCTGTTACGTGTTTTATATTGTTAAGAAGTAGGTAGGGGTGGGATTAGGTGCTCCAAAATAACTATGAAAGTATAAATGTATATAAAATTATTGTGCACCTAGCACTCCTCGCTGTCAATAAAACATGAAACGTGATCGAATGCATCCACTACATGTCGAAATTTGTTTAACTTCTGCATAATGACTTTTTGTAATTTCAGTGCTTATCTCCATTAATGAGAGCGGAAAATTTATTTAAAATTAATTTACTTCATTACTCCTCACTCCAAAAGAGTTCATAAGCATGGTCTAGAACAGGGGTAGGCAACGTTGATCCTGGAGTGTCGATGTCCTGCAGAGTTTAGCTGCAACCCTGAAAAAAACCTCACC
>JAUMHE010000075.1:4939000-4949021 GCA_032359235.1 Enteromius mattozi
CGCTCAAGTACTGAGGAGCTAAGCCATTCAGGGCTTTATAAGTAATTAACAAGATTTTAAAATCTATACGATGTTTGCAGCCAGTACAGTGTTGACAGAACCGGGCTGATATGCTCACACTTCCTGTTTCTAGTAAGGACTCTAGCTGCTGAATTTTGAACCAGCTGTAGTCTGTTTTTTAAGCGTGCAGAACAACCACCCAATAAAGCACTACAATAGTCTAACCTCAAGGTCATAAATGCATGAATTAACATTTCTGCATTTAAGGTTGAGAGCACAGGTCGCAATTTAGATATGTTCTTGATATGGAAAAATGCAGTTTTACAGATGCTAGAAACATGGCTTTCAAATGAAAGATTGCTATCAGACAGCACACCTGGGTTCCTAACTGATAAAGAAAAATTAACAGAGCAGCCATCAAATGTTAGACAGTGTTCTAGATTATTACATGTGGGGTTTTAGGTCTGATAATTAACACCTCTGTTTTTTAGAATTTAACAGTAAGTTACTTGTCATCCAATTTTTTATATCGACTATGCATTCCGTTAGTTTCTCAGTTTGATGTGTTTCACCTTGCTGAGAAGAAATATATAGCTGAGTATCATCAACATAACAGTGAAAGCTAACACCATGTCTCCTGATAATATCTCCCAAGGGTAACATGTAAAGAGTAAAAAGTAACGTTTAAAAGTAAAATTTAGTACGCAGCACTTTATTAGAGTGTATTATTGTTTTAATACTTTATTCTTAGCTTTACAGCGCTTTGGTGTACTTTACAGCACTTTTGGTGTACGTTTTTAAATGTGCTTTATAAATAAACTGAACTTGAACTTGAACTTGAGATTGCACCCTATGCTGACAGGACAAAAAAAAAAAAAGTTGAAAGTGAATATGGCAACATTATTATTATGATGGTGATTGTTGTATGTATCATTGAGTTTAGAAATACAATCTACACTAAACCCAACCTTTACAGATAGTGTTGACAAAAGCTAACATAACATGCCACGTTCGCTTCTGCAAGCTCTTCATTGAGGCCAATGTTTCACAGGACTCAAACACAAGTTTCCTGAGAAAAGCCATATATATGGTTTTTGTTTTAGGTCATACATTGGTATTGTGCAAGGTATTAAACTTGTAATTTTACCGTCTCTAGTGTTTATTTTGCTTGGAAACAGCAGGGAATTGTATATATAGGGATGTTTTGGAATTGTACAAAAATATAGATAGAGGCACATGTTTCTAGCCTAGGCTGGTATATTTTATTAAGTATTGTAATTCATTCCAGTTAAAAAATATATATATTCTGTTATTTTGAACATGACATACAGGTGCATCTATACCATTTTTGCATATGCTGAAACCCATAAAAATAAAGCCAAATAAAAGTAAGTCACTGTCATGCTATTTGTAGGAAAACAGAATAAGTCATTTAAACAATATAAAGGCAGTAAAATTATGCTTTGGATGGATGATGGTGAGGTTGTGGATGTGAGCTCCAATCAGGATGTTTTAATGACACTACACTAATAAAAGATCTAACAGTTGATAATGCATATCAGAGCAAAAACCATGCCCTGAGGTCAAAAGAAACTGCCTGAAGAGTTCAGAAAAAAAAAAAAACAAATAAACAATCTGCTTCACTGAAGGGTAACAGAAGCACGTAGTCTCTATTAACCTTAATGGAAGAAGTTTGCAACAACCAGGACTCTTCCTAGATCTAGCCTCCTGGCCAAACTGAGCAACTGATGGAGAAAGGCTTTGGTTACCATGGTCACTTTAGTTGAGTTCCATGATCATATGTGGATATAGAAGAAATCTACAGAATGATAAACATCACTGCAAGAATCAGTCCTCTCATCAGTTAAGACACATGAAAACCAGGGTTGGGAGGGTTACTTTTTAAATGTATTCCGTTACAATTACAAATTACTTAAATAAATAAAAAGAAATATTCAGTAACGTAATCCAAGTACCACAATATAAAAGTAATGTAACCGATTACTTTTGGATTACTTTTGGATTACTTTAAGCTACATGTGAAAATAAATCAAAATGCAACATCCAAGTAGGCTACTTTAATTTAACCATGACTTTAAAATGTAAAACTATACTAAAACTATACAAAAACTATTTGAAACTATTAAAAATTGTCTCTTGTTACACCATCTACAATACATACAGCCCATATTATATATATATATATATATATATATATGGCTGTGAAGACATCTAATGGTTACAGTTTAGTATTAAAGTTTTATTTATTTATCTTTCTTTATTCATTGACTGATCCAGGTGTGGGGACTCTCATGCTAATTTCTACATTTTCCAGCTCATTTTCCACTAGAAAGCTTACACACAACTGCAGTCATGCACACCATGGAATTTTAAATAACTAACAAACACTACATTTTAG
This sequence comes from Enteromius mattozi, assembly GCA_032359235.1. Classification (NCBI taxonomy): domain Eukaryota; kingdom Metazoa; phylum Chordata; class Actinopteri; order Cypriniformes; family Cyprinidae; genus Enteromius; species Enteromius mattozi. The sequence goes on from JAUMHE010000075.1 coordinate 4,941,420, forward strand.
CTAACACAATGATTTCCAGGCTAGTAGTACCTGTAAATGTTTGAGTTGGTTGAGTAGCCAAGAGTCTTCATGCATAACTATATTTATTTCCTTTATCTTTTTTGAAGACAAAATAAAGAATTTCAGGACATGAAAACGATTTGCCCAGCAGAAAGCATAGTAATTAACTGTAGCAGGCAGTGTCTGGTCCGCGTTTGAGGAGGCGGGTGTTATTTGCACATGTGCGACAACATGTGTCAACAGAACCAGGAACTACTGTATGATGGAGCAGCGCTAAATACAGTGTTATTATGTAAAAAAACCCCACATCTTTAATTTTAGATGAAACAAACGTAGTCCTGATAGTATTCCCACTTTTTTCCCAAATGTAACTGTAATCTGAATACTTTGTTTTTTTATGTAACTGTAACAGATTACAGTTACTTGAATTTTGTATCCTGATTACGTAACGCCATTACATGTAATCTGTTACTCCCCAACCCTGATGAAAACACATTTGGAATTTGCAAAAAAAGCACCTAAAGCACCCTCAGACTCTGAAAAACAAGATTCTCTGGTCTGATGAACCTCAATTCTAAGCATCATGTTTGAAGGAAACCAGCTCTGCTCATCACCTGCAGAGTACCATCCCAAAAGTAAAGTGTGCTGGTGTCAGTCTCATGCTGTGGGGCTGTTTTTCAGTGACAGGGCTTGAGGGACTCAACAGAGTAGAAGAAACACTCAGTGCAGCAAAATATAGAGATAGCCTTAAAGGAAACCCAGTCCACAGCATTCAGAAACTCAGAATGGGTTGAAGGTTCACCTTCCAGCAGGACAATGACCCTAAACGCACAGCAAAGTCAAAGTCAAAGAACTAAGTTGTGCAGGCCCAAATGCTTCTGTACCTCTTTCTGGATGGCAGGAGGGTGAAGAGTGTGTGTGAGGGGTGGGTGGGATCATCCACAATGCTGTTAGCTTTGCGGATGCAGCGTGTGGAGTAAACGTCTGTGATAGAGGGAAGAGAGACACCGATGATCTTCTCAGCTGGCCTCATTATACGCTGAAGGGTCTTGCGATCCGAGACGGTGCAGTTCCCAAACCAGACAGTGATGCAGCTGTTCAGGATGCTCTCCATGGTCCCTCTGTAGAAGGTGGTCAGGATGGGAGGTGGAAGATGAGCCTTCCTAAGCCTTTGCAGAAAGTAGAGGTGCTGCTGGGATTTCCTGGTGATGGAGCTGGTGTTTAGTGACCAATTGAGGTCCTCTGTCAAATGAACACCAAGGAATTTGGTGCTCTTGACGATCTCCACGATGGACCCATCGATGTTCAGTGGAGAGTGGTCACTCTTTGCTCTTCTGAAGTCAACAACCATCTCTTTAGTCTTGTCGACATTCAGGGACAGATTGTTGGCTTTACATCCTCGCTGTAAAGGTGTTGCATGCCTCAAACCATGCATAGTAGCTGTTCAGCACATCTGGAAGGGAGGCATCACTCTCACAGGCAGGTGGAGCTGGCCTGTAGTTGATGATGGACTGGATGCCTTGCCACATGCGCTGAGTGTCGCTGCTGCTCTGGAAGTGGCCGTGGATTCTCTGGGAGTGTGCACGCTTTGCCTCTCTGATGGCTCGAGACAATTTAGCACGGGCTGTTCTTAGTGCATCCTTGTCTCCAGCTCTGAAGGCAGAGTCTCTGGATCTTAGCAGCACACACACCTTTGCGGTCATCCATGGCTTCCAGTTGGAGCGTACAGTGATGGTCTTGGGGACAGTCACGTCATCTATGCACTTCTCGATGTAGCTGTTCACCGATGCCGTGTAGTCCTCCAAGTCAATAGAGTTGCCGTTGGTTGCAGCCTCCCTAAACATGTCCCAGTCAGTGCACTCAAAACAGTCCTGAAGAGCAGAGATGGCTCCTGCTGGCCAGGTTTTAACCTGTTTCAGAACCGGTTTAGAGCGTCTGACGAGTGGTCTGTATGCTGGAATCAACATAACAGAGATGTGGTCTGAGTATCCGAGGTGGGGGCGGGGCTCTGCGCGATACGTGCCAGGAATGTTTGTATGAACAAGATCCAGCATGTTCGCACCTCTTGTAGCAAAGTCCACATACTGATGGAATTTAGGGAGCACTGTCTTGAGATTTGCATGATTTAAATCTCCGGTGATAATGAAAGCGTTGGTGAATTGCCGTGGTAAATAAAAAGGTCTGCATCTAAGAGTCACAAACTCCACTAGCAATGAGCAGTAACTAGACACAAGCCTGGAGTCTTTACACCATTTCGTGTTTATGTAAACACACATGCCACCACGACGAGTCTTACCGCACAAAGCTGCATTTCTGTTGGAGAAACCTAAACATGTGCATCTGCCCCCATCCAAGCTGACAGAGCTTGAGAGGTGAAGAGGAGAGGAGAATAGTGGCAAATAAATGACAAATTGCTGTAGATTGCTGTGGGGGGAACATTTAAAGCTGTTTAACATAAGGCAGCAACATAAAGTGTGACAAAAAATGAAGGGGTATGAATATTTTCGCAAGGCACATTATACATAATATGGGCATCGGGATATATACATATATATATATATATATACATATATATATATATATATATATATATATATATGATCCAGGAAAATGTATGTAATGTGAGCATGATAAGACTAACATTGTCTTGTAGAATTTAAGAGATGTTTTTATAAATGGTCTGACACTATACAGTTTACAACAAAATATATTGAGTTTGTGGGTACAGTAAAATGCTCTAATAAAAAATTTAAAATACTAAATATAGTAAGCAGTGCTTTCTTTGCTTTGGATTATACTCAAATCATGCTGTATAATCTCCATGATCATCAAGTTGAGTTGAATGTTTAGGCAGCATGAGCGTAGCTGTGTTGTGTTTTGTGATGATCAAGTCCTCAGCATTTACACTACCATCCAACTTGGGTGACAGAAAATCGGCATCATAAAATAAAGTTTATCAATTGTTCACCAGAGAAATTGTGAGTGACATTGCATTTTTTATGTGACAAAAGTTGTGAAAACAAGCCTGAAAAGATAAAGCATTGCCTCTTACAGCCTATTAGGAAATCCATAAATTTGCATTCAGTGTGTTATGGTGACATTTGGAACCCACTGCATATTTCAATCTAATCCAGTACAGAAGGAGTTGTCTTTAGTCCGATATTCTGTTTGTGGTCAATTGCAGCTCTGTAAACAACAAGCTCAAGTAGCCTCATTCTAAATTCAACTGTTGTAAACATGCCAATAAAATGGAAAGAAAGCAACATTGCGTACTGTCTAAAACATTGATTTCTCTTCTCCCTTTGACAGATTTGCAGAGATCTGACTCCCAGAGGTTGCTTTGGGAAAAAAAACACACACACAAAAAAAATACTTTAGAGACCCTTTTGAGAGGCATGATGTTCGCTATTTGTTCTTCAGATCAGCCAGTTGTGCATCTCCCCCGAAGGAGAATGATCTGGAGTTGTCTCATGTGAGGCTATTAATTTTAATCTCGCTTCTCTGACAGCACAGTATATAACTGGCTGAGTGATTGTGTCTCTCACAAATAATAGATGAAACCCAAAATAAAAGACGGGGAAATCCAATTTTATTTTGGAAAAGAATAGAAATGTGTTGAGATCTGCATAAATAAATATGAAAAAATTACAAAAAATCTGCAAAATGACTAATTGAAAATGGAAATATTTACTGCGTCAGCAGAATTGTTATTGTTAGCAAAAATAAATAAATACATAAATACATAAAAATAAATTAGAATTATAAAAGAAACACAGCAATACATTTCATTTTATTTGCATATTCATTAAACATTTAATTAGGGGGGGCTATGCTATGTGAATGCAAAAAATGTGACCGCTAATTGTGTGTGTTGGTATTTACTCGATTATCACAGAAAGAAAGGAGGAAAGCAAGCAAGCGAGAAAGCAAGAAAGAAAGAGAAATACACTATCACCATCTTAAAATGTGAAGACCTTTTTGAATTTTGAGAAGTAGACAGTCATATGAAAAAAAATTGGTGATTGACTAGTTTTTTTTTTTTAATCTAAATCCCATTAGCCAGCACATACACACAGACAGGCCTTTTAAGTACTGAAAACCCCTGACACTGAAGTCCAAAACTTTGTTGCATCACTGAATGTAGAGCAACATCTAATCATGATTGATTGTGTTCACAGAACAGGGGGTGGTGTGGGGTTGGGGGTTTGGGTGGAAACGGGTTAATGTTTAAATATTTTACTCAGCTCATGTCTGAAGGACTATAAATTGACTCCACTCCACTACAAACAATCTCCCGTCAAGAGGACTTTGATGGTAAGTGACAATGATTGTTTCACCAGAAGTGCCCTGATTGTAACTAAATTAGACCTAGAAATAGTGATATAGCTAGTATTAAAGTTTGTGCTGCAGATTTTAAAGGTACACTAGACTTTTTTGAAAATAGGCTAATTTTCCAACTCCTCTATAGTTAAACACTTGAGTTTTACTATTTTCAAATACATTCAACCAGTCTTCGGGTCTGGTGGAGCACTTTTAGCATAGATCATTGAATCTGATTAGAGCAGTAGCATCTCGTTCAGAGGTTAACAAAGAGTTTCAATATTTATCCTATTTAAAACTTGACTCTTCTGTAGTTACACTGTGTACTAAGACTTACAGAAAATGAAAAGTTACAATTTTCTATGCTGGTATGGCTAGGAACTATACTCTCATAATAATCAAGGAACTTTGCCAGAATGTAAGTAGAGTTCATTTTCATTCTGTCTTAGTACAGGATGTAACTACAAAAAAGTCCAGTTTTAAATAGGGAAAATGTCAATACACTTTGGTCATTTTTGAGTGAGATGCTAATGGTCTAATCAGATTCAATGATCTATGCTAAGCTGCAGCTTAAAAATGCTACCGACAGACCTGGAGATCAGCTGAATAGATTCAAAAATGGTAAAACTCAAATGTTTAACTATAGGGGACATGGAAAATGAGCCTATTGTCAAAAATGTCGGAGTGTTCCTTTAAGATCTGTTTGTGAAAATCTGCACCCTCTGGTCCTAAAACACAGGTGAAAAGATGTGGGGAAAGATGTGTTACTGTACGCTTGCAGCCCTGCTGGTAGCAATGGCCTGGGCCGCACCCCACGAAGGCCACGACCACGGCGGCCACACAGAAGATCACCACCACCATCTCCACCATGGGAAGGATGAATCACACCCCAGCCACACTGGAGACGATGCTTGCCACCTGCTTGCTCCACACAATGCTGACTTCGCCTTCTCCCTCTACAAGAAACTTGCACTCCATCCCGATGCCCAGGGCAAGAACATTTTCTTCTCCCCAGTTGGTATCTCGATGGCTTTGAGCATGCTGGCTGTAGGTGCCAAGGGGAGCACTCTTTCACAGATATACAGCGGTCTGGGTTACAGCGGGTTGCAGGCTCAGCAGGTCAACGAGGGTTATGAGCACTTGATCCACATGCTTGGTCATAGTCAGGACGCCATGCAGCTGGAGGCAGGCGCTGGTGTGGCCATCAGAGAAGGCTTCAAAGTGGTCGACCAGTTCCTGAAGGATGTTCAGCACTACTACAGCAGTGAAGCCCTCACGGTTGACTTCTCCAAGCCTGACATTGCCGCAGAAGAGATCAACAAGTTCATCGCCAAGAAAACTCATGACAAGATAACCCAAATGGTGAAGGACCTGGATCCCGATACGGTGATGATGCTGATTAACTATATGTACTTCAGAGGTACTAACTTTTTTTCTGTTTAATAATATTTATATAATGGCAATTAGATGAGTCTTGGTAGACGCTAACTTGAAGTTCTTCCTTTTTGTCCTGATAGGAAAGTGGGATAAGCCATTTGATGCACAGCTGACCCACAAAGCTGACTTCAAAGTGGACAAGGACACCACCGTGCAAGTTGACATGATGAAAAGAACCGGTCGCTATGACATCTATCAAGACCCTGTCAACCACACTACGGTCATGATGGTGCCCTACAAAGGCAATACTTCCATGATGATTGTTCTTCCTGAAGATGGGAAAATGAAGGAGCTTGAAGAATCCATCTGCAGGCACCATCTCAAGAACTGGCATGATAAACTCTTCAGAAGGTAGCACCTTCAGATTTAAATCTATGCATAAGTTGACCTCTGACCTGCAGGTTTATTGTTGTTTAGTTGCACAGAAGTTTGGGAACCTTAAAAATGCACCATAGTTTCTGATACACCCTATTTTATTTTTCTGCCCTTCAGCTCTGTGGACCTGTTCATGCCCAAGTTCTCCATCTCTGCAACTTCCAAACTGAATGACATTCTGAAGGACATGGGAATGACTGATGCATTCACTGACACAGCAGATTTCTCTGGGATGTCAGAAGAGGTCAAAGTCAAGGTGTCACAGGTATATTCGGACTTGTTTCTACCTCTTGTAGCACGACCAATGGTTGCTAGACCTAAAAATTCTGAAAACTAAGTGATGTTAACATTTTGGTCCCAATCTCCAGGTTGTCCATCAGGCAGTCATCAGCGTGGATGAGAAGGGCACAGAGGCAGCGGCTGTGACCACGATAGAAATTATGCCCATGTCCTTGCCAGACGCTGTGATACTCAGCCGACCATTCTTGGTACTGATTGTGGAGGACAGCACCAAGAGCATTCTCTTCATGGGCAAGATTACCAATCCTACAGAGTGAGGTCCAACTCCAAACAGAACTTGATGCTGCTCTGCATAAAGCTGATAATCTTTATGTAGATCTTACTGTATACTGCAATAAATTGATTTGATTCTAATTTAATGAGTCATCATTAAAAAAAACTAAACAAAACAAAAAAAACAATTACACAACATATGCCTTTTTCAATTCTGGTCTCAACATAATGTGGTCTTGAAAAAAATAGCTATTTGGATTATATTTTTGTAGATATATGTAACCTAATTTATCAGGCAGACATGGTGTTAAGCGGGATCAGAAAAGGTCCTTGAGTCAGAATTCGAACTTGGGATGCCCAAAGTACAATGGTGGTATATGTCAGTGCACTTGCCCAAATGACCATCGCCACAGACTTTGGTTACACTTTACTTTGGTAGCCCACTTTAGACACTCTACTAACTATAAGTAACTTTGTAACTACATGTCATCTCAAATAATTCTCTGTAATGTACAACTACATGTCTACTAACTCTACTAGTGCAGACTGTTAGGGTAGGTTTATGGTTAGTCGAATAAGTTGACATATACTTGTAAAGTTTCTCATAGTCATTAAGTTGTATGTTGTAGACCTATTAAAACAAAGTGGTAGAATATATTAAGCAGACAGTCTTCTAATACTCTAATGACTGCTAGTTGACGTATATAGTTGCAAAGTTACTTACTGTTAGTAAAATGTCTAAAGTGGAATATCAAAATAAAGTGTTATAAAAAAAATTATATATATGATATAATACACCGATATAAAAAATTGGATGACAAGTAACTTTTTACTATTAAATCCTGAAAAAACAGAGGTGTTAATTATCGGCCCTACAAAACCCACATGTAATAATCTAGAACACTGTCTAACACTTGATGGCTGCTCTGTCAATTCTTCTTCATCAGTTAGGAACCT
>JAUMHE010000075.1:5072914-5083576 GCA_032359235.1 Enteromius mattozi
ACAACTAGAAATCAGTGTTAAGTTGTGTTTCCAACACTGTTCCAGAACAGTTGAACACAAATATTAGAGTGTGTTCAACACATTTATGGAGGACTGATTCCTGAAGCTGACAGAGCAATAATGGACAGTATGTGGAAAAAAAATTGTTTTTTGAACCTTAAACCAGACAAGCACATTACATAACACCAAACACACAAAACAGTGTTCTTTTTAGCAACATCAAATGACCCCTTTAATTATTGTTGTCATTTGAGAAATGTGCTTTTGCATTTCAGGTATTGCAATTTAACCAGTAAGCACAAATCAATAGAATGTCATTGTTAAAACTCTTTGTTGAAACTCTTCAGTTTTGTTGAGCTGTTGCGAATTCTCTCTGCATATAAAACAAAGCATATAGATGTAAGTACAGTGTAAGAAATAGATAAATTTTACAGTGTATAAAGTTTCAGTGATTATAACACTATTTTGTTTTTGAGAGAGTGCTAAATTCACCAAGGCTCACCAAGTTTGTAATATCACTTTCTATATATAATTTCTACATATAATTTGTTTGCTGTTTAAAAAACAGAGAAAAACGTTATTTAATTATCGATTTCTAACATTATTATTAAATTGGAATCATGTTTATACAAATATAATCCCAGTAAACATTGACATTACATGTTCTAACCTAAAAAGACGAGTTTATGATGTTTAATACATTTGAGTGCTTTTAGCCTTAGCCTTATGCCGACTTCAGACTGCACAATTTCAGCCCCGATTTTGACTCGCCGGCAGGTTTTGAGAAATCACCAACAAATGCCCGAAATCACAGGCAAAACGGTGCTCGTTCACGCGAGCGACAATCACACAGTGCGAACTATCAAAGACGCGACCTGAGAGAATCGCCGACATGTTGCCGACACCCATGAAATATTTGCCATGCTAAATATCTAGACCTGTCGGTGATTCAAAAGCATGCCGTGTGAAATGTGTTCTGACTGAATAACATCGGCGATTACCCACAGCCAATGAGAGAGCAACGTCCAGGGCAGCGGGATGTTAGGGGGGGTTGTTACGAAGGTATAGAAGGTAAATATCCTCCTCCTTTTTGTTGCAAATGAGCGCACATGCAATTTTATGGCAAGCTTCTTTTGCTTGCTATCATTATTAATAATAATCCCAGTTTCACGTGAGAACTCCGGTCTTGCACACGTGTCCTCGCGTTGTTTCCATGTCACTTCTCGCGTGGGTTTGGCAATGAGACAAAGTTATGCAATTTGCCTATCTATCATGCAGTGTGAACACAGCAGTGACTGAATGATACCCCAGATAGTCATGCAGTGTGAAAAGATTTGTGACGCGACTACTTCGAAAATCGTGCAGTCTGAACTCGGCATTACTTAGTAGGTTCATCCTTAACCTATGCTGTCTACACCATGAAAACTGTTCTAAAACATCAGATCACTGAAAGTCCAAGTTATTCCACTAGCTATAATTCCAATTTCTCTAAACAACAGCGGTTGAGTAAGTGAATTTATTCAGCAACCACAATCGCAAACAATATATTCCAGATCGCATGACCGGCTGAGAGACATTTTCATTTACAGTATATCCAACACAGTCTCATGACCAATTCATACATATTTTTACAAGGTGGTGTCACAAGTCGCGCCTCCGTGGCTCTCTCCGGCCAGCAGCAGCGGGAACCATCTCCAGAGTATTAGTGTTTCCACCCGGACTTGTTTCTCCCACGTACCTGGGCCTAATCATTGTCAGGTGTTAGTCATTATCTACACTATAAATACGCTGACTTTCCCAGAGTTCTACGCGAAGTTTTGATTTGCCACGGCTATCATCTCCGAGCGTTTCTCTGGTTGTTTTCTCTGTGTTTACTTGGACTGCCTTACGGATATTGATTCTCGCCGCCTGCCCTGAACTCTTAGCCTGCCTACCGACTACGATTATTGCCTATTTCCTGCTATTCCTGTCTGCCTGTGTTTTCGACCTTTGCCTGTCTGACCTTGTTCTAATAAAGCTGCACAATGGATCATCAAGCCTCTGACGAATCGTTACAGGTGGCATTTTTTTATTTTGTTTTTGCAGAAATAAAATTTGTTTTTATTTCTAATATATATACATATATTTATATATATATATATTTTTTTTTTGATCTCTTCTTATTTTGTCAACGAAACTGCATATCAATATAGTCATAGGGACCTTTTTTATTGTAATCTTGTCTTAAGCCTGAGATTTTCAGCTGTCGCAGACAAAAGCCTGGCATCATGAAACAACTGAAAATCACGCAGTGTAAAGGTTTAATCATGAAAAAATAAGCGAAAAAAAAAACCAAAAACTTGTCACCAACATTTTTCACCATCATCTTCGGTAACATTCTTAGTGCTCAACATAGTTTCATGTATGGCTTTTTTTTCAGAATAAATCAACCATAATACACCTACAACACGCACATGTTTTATATCTAATCTTTATTATCTAATTTGTTACTTCATTCTATTCCAAATACAGCATAAGCTATAAAAGGCACACTTACTTCAGTGTTAAACAGTGAATGTTATAATACACACAGAGGAGCAGACTTGAGCAGAGGTGTCAGTGACAGAAGAGAGAGATGGTGGGCAACAGAAAGAGGGCAGAGAGAGGAGCAGCTCATGGCAGCTCTGATGGATGGGGCTTGTTAGGAGGCCCAACTGTTAGCTAAGTGACAATGACAGCTGGAAAAGGCCTCCATTACCACTTTTAAGATGTGGCTAAAATCCCCATCAACCCGTAGAAGCAGATGTCGATAACCCAGGGCGAGAGTTCTGTCAGCGGTGACAGCAACACATTTTCATCAAGCTAACAGAGCCACACGGCAGATGCTAATGTAGCTCAGAGGAAACACTGTAATGTGCTCTAGCTTTTAGGAGGTCGTGAAAGAACCTTGTAGAGCTTTGCAGGTTGTGCTTTGCAAAAAAAAAAAACATACAGACCCTTCAACAACCCATATGTTTGGTGGTCTTTCATGGCATTTCAACGGCATGAAAAACGATGTCACTCAACTGAAGGAAGTCTTGCAATGGGAAAGAGTGTAAATAATTACTTTTCAAAGGCTGCTCTGGTAATTTACGTGCAGCGGTATCGGTCGACTCTAATAAAACTAGAACCGCAAGCTGTGGGTTCAGAGGTCAAGTGCTTTATGTGAACAGAGAGACTGTAACAGATGATGGTAAGGATGTTGTTATCCTTCTATCTTTCACTTCAGAAATTATGTGGGTTTCTGTTTACCATTAAAATCAATTCACATACTGTTGTGGTTACAAGGCCACTCACTGAGCTACCTTTTGATGAAATGATATGCATCAGTGTTCTATTTTAATACTATTTTAAATACTATAGAAAAAGTTGGTGCTTACAAATTTACTTCTTAAACATTGGCTTCCATCTTTAGAACAATTTTCACATGGATTGTGTATCAATTGTCAGTGTTTAATACAAATTTCCTTCCTAAAAAAACATAGGGAGGATATTAATGAATGGGTGGATAGATGGATAGAAAATAGACAGATAAATAGATATAAATATTACCAGGGCATATTTATTTAAATTAATTAATGATTTCAAAGAAATAATTATGCTAGAAATATAATTTATAAAGAAATAAACTGTATAAAACTAATGCAAAAATATCCCCATTGGTCTCAGGACTTTGTATATTATGTGAACTTAGTGAAGGACAACATGACATGGCAAGACTGTTTGTGAACCCCGGAGGGTGGATTTATTAAAAGAAGTAGTGAAAAAACAGGTGAAGTGCCAATGAAGGTGGATGGACGCTGTAAGTGTTGTCGTGCTTTCTCCTTTCTCTCAGGTGGCGGTGTCCGGTGCTCCAGTGCTCACAGTGGCTCTTCTGGGCCAATCGGTCATGGCGTGCCGTCTGGAACCGAGAAAGATCAGGTAAGTAAACACACAGCATTGGAGATGATTGTCACTTTCCGGCGTTCTGGTGCCACTTATATATGGCCGTGACCAATTGGCCCGCTCTGACAAGTTCCAGGTGCCGCTGATGTGTTGCCAGGGCGACACTGATTTCCTGCTGGGCTTCCCGCCACAATTAAGATTGTGATTTTTATCTTTGTCCCAATCTGACTCTTAATTAACAGACCTGTGAGATGCATTTTATTTTAAAATCATCACCCTTTTTGAGAACATTTCACTTCATGTCGTACCGTGTATGTATGTGAACGTGACAAATAAAATTTGAATTGAATTGAAATTGAATTGAGAAGAAGTTGTGTTGTTGTAACGAGGCGGCTCCATGCTGTCGCGCTCTCGCTTCCTAGTGAATAAGCAGGGTTCAGAAACAGGATTCAATGTTTAAAGTGAACATTTATTAAACAAGATCAAAACAGCAAAACATAAGGAAAACGCAGAGAGCTACGCTGACACACACACACAGAGAACACATCAACGTCAAGAACCCACAAAAAACAAGACTCAAAGCACGGCTTAAATGAATACACAAATCAAGACAAAGCACAAGACACCTGGAAGACACAGATGGAAGGGAATGAACACTGTTGAGCGGGGCGGAGGTACTAACAAGGGAAAACACATGGCAGAAACGAAAACAAAATCAAAGAACCCCATGGACATGATCAACATAAACACAGGCAAACACATGACGGTGTGACAGAGCCCCCCCCCCCCCTTAGAAGCGGCTTCCAGACACAGAAGAAATGTTCAATAGAGGGTGGTGGAGTGAGGCGGAACAGTACACAGTGTAGAGGGTGGGATGGATGGGTGCCCTGGAGGCTAAACGGGTCAGAGTCTCAGGAGGCCTCCAGGGCATGACAAGATACCACGGGGACTGTGGTGGATCTGGGCCTTTGGGAGGCCACTGCGGATCTGGACTTTGGGCAGGCCATGGCGGATCAGACAGTGGAGACGCCCTCCAAGGCGGATCAGACGGCAGAGACGCACTCCAGGGCGGATCAGACGGCGGAGAAGCCCACCTGGGCATACCAGGCAAAGAGGATGCCCTCCTGGGCTGACCAGACAGCAAAGAAGCCCTCCTGGGGTCGACCAGACGGCAGAAACGCCCACCTGGGCGGATCAGACCCTTCAACAGGCTCTGGCGGCTCAGGATCATTGGCAGCATCTGACAGATCCGACTACATTGGATCCGGATCACAGACCGGCTCTGGCGGATCCGGCCACGTTGAATCCGGATCACAGACCGGCTCTGGCGGATCCGGCCATGTTGAATCCGGATCACAGACCGGCTCTGGCGGCTGCTCGATCCCCGTCCCAACCCTCCCCATCATGACCCAGGTACTTCCACCTCCCCCCAAAAAATTCTTGGGGAGGTCTCCCGCCGGTACCGACCCTGGGTCATTGGATGTTTCTGAGGAGGGCTGGTCTGGGGACCATTCTGGACTGGAGTCGGGGCTGGGACCCGATAGCTGCGGTCTGGGAACCGCAAGAATTTCACATGGCACTCCTGGCTGCGAAACCGAAACCAAAGCCATTTTGCACGGCTCCTCGGACCGTGATTCGGGGCTGAGACCCGTAATTTGTGGACTGGGAACCGCGAGGATATCAAACGGCACTCCTGGCCATGAAACCGGAACCGACATTACTGAGCACGGATCCTCGGACTGTGATATGGGGCTAGGACCCGTTATTTGCGGGCTGGGAACCGCGAGGATTTTGCACGGCTCTCCCGGTCGTAAAACCGAAACCAAAACTAAACACGGCTCCTCTGGCCGTGATGCGGGGCTGATACCCGGCTGAGGCGGACTGGGAACCGTGAGGATTAGTTCTGGCAAATCGTCCTCCCACTCCATATCCAGAGCGGGAAACAGTGAACCGGAGTCCGTGGAGATGTGTGCACTCGTGCAGGTGTTGGGTGAAAAAGTTCTGTGCTCAGGTGGTGAAGTGGTAGCGGGACGTGGTCGAAATCCCGCCCGTGCCCGGAATGTCATCAGCGTGAGGAAAAGCGCTGCTCTCCATGGCATGCCTGTGAGATCCGGGAGTTCCGCATCCTGACAAAAGCAGGTGCCATCCCGGAAAAGCTGCACAATTTCACGGTCACTGAGACCCGACCGTTCCGCAAGCTGGCGGAACTCAATGATGTAGTCCTTCGAATGTCGGGCCCCGGCAAATCAGCTCCGCGAGCTGACCCACGAATGCCATCTCCTTAAAGGTGGGTTGTAACGAGGCGGCTCCGTGCTGTCGCGCTCTCGCTTCCTAGCGAATAAGCAGGGTTCAGAAACAGGATTCAATGATTAAAGTGAACATTTATTAAACAAGATCAAAACAGCAAAACAAAAGGAAAACGCAGAGAGCTACACTGACACACACACACAGAGAACACATCAACGTCAATAACCCACGAAAGACAAGACTCAAAGCACGCCTCTGACTCATTTGTTACAGTTGTAGTGGAAAGCTGGGGCAGAAAAATAATTTTAGAAATGTTTTTCGGCACATGATAAGTGGCTGCTGTTCGCTGAGTGCAACCTGAAGGAATCTTGTCCTAATGATTGATTTGTTGTGTGGTGAAATCAGATGTAAGACAAGGCCAAATGTTTCAAGACTACTGTTTTAGATGCACTCGGGAGCAAAGCTTCTGTTTAGATTTAACTCGAGTTTTTCAAGGTCATGAGTTCTTAAAGGAAAAGATCACCCACACAATGAAACATTTACTGACAATTTACTCACCCTAAGGCCATCCAAAATGTGAATGAGATTGTTTTGCAGATTTTTGTTTATAATGATGTTAACTCATGGACTGGAGGGTGTGGAATATTTATTTGTTAATTATATGTTTGGACTCTCATTTCTGATGGCACCCATTCACTGTACTGTACATGAACCTTTGGTGAGCAAGTGATCTAATGCAAAAATTTATCCAAATCTGTTCTGATGAAGAAACAAACTCATCTACATCTTGGATGACATGAGGATGAGTACATTTTCAGCAAATATTCATTTTTGGGTGACCTATTCCTTTAAAGAGTTTTTGTATTCCAGACACTTCAGGCTGGCAGTGTGCACATATTAAAACACTGTACAAAGATTTCCTATGGGAAATCATGCACATTGCTAATCAATACTAAAACATATTAGCCTATCACGCTGAAACCTTGAGGCTTTGAACGATGAAGACACACAGTGTGCAGCTGGCCCTCTGGAAACTAGAAAATAGAGATGTCTCTCTCTCTCAGACACACACACCGATGGTCCAGCCAGGATGAGCAGATGAAAAGATTTGTTATGTATACATCATTTTTATGTCGGGATAGAAAGGGACAAATTAAACCATTTTGCAGAGATGTCGATATTACTGCCGATGCTGAGAAATGTAGAATGCGACTCTGCAGGCAAAACGAGATTTAATGAATAGTGCAGCAACCAAAGCCCAGATCTGTTCCCGTATCACTTTATAAATGAGCCGGGATGAAAAAGACTTTGTGTGATGAAAGACTTGGACCTACAAGACATGTTTTCCTTAACATGTTTTCAAGAGAGGATTGATAACCTGTGGTAAATGGTGTGGATTTAATAAAGCAAATGAATGTGGTAAAACATAAAAAAAGACATGAAAGAGGATGACATAAGCAAGGAAAACAAGGTTGTACCTTTTTCTGTTTTTTTTAGGATTCTGGTTGTTTCCTTTCGGTTCCTCCAGCCAAGTTTTCACTGATCCTTTTCCATTTTAAAATCTTAGCTAAACCAACAGATTATTTGTTTCTCTGTGCCTTTATCATCATCGTTGTGGTGTGGACGCTGCTATTCTTTAACATTTTTAGATCTGTATGTTTATCGTGCTTGCTGTGAACGGGGCTTAAAACAGGAATCTTAGAAGTACAGTAAAACTCTAAGTGCACACCAATAGTTTGCCTAGACATGATGGTATCACAGCTCCTTCACTCTTTCTCTCAAATGGCACCGTGTAGAGTTGTTTCATAGTCACTTCATGTCTTTTCAAAACTCTGTCTATGGTGGAAATGCTGACAGAATTAATATTTGCGAAGACATTATAGTGCTTTATGATTGTACTTTGGATCTCTCTTAGCCCGATGGAATTGTTGCACATGTCTTGTTCTTGCTGATAGTTAAATCCGGCTGCTCTGCCACAAAAGTTTTGCGCGGTCAGCCCTCTTCCATTGTAAAATTATGATTTATGACATGATCCACAAGTGATTTCATCAGAGACTTCTATTTCCACCTTTCCTCTATTATGTCCTCCTCTAACACTACCACCACATATTCTTTCACGTCTTCCAGTTGCTCTTCCACAAGCATGTTCAGGGTTGTGGAAGTCCTCCATTCTCAAAAAATGGTAGTGATTGTGCTGTGGTCTGTCTTCATATATATGCTCTAAAACTTGACTGGCTAAATGGTTGAATGCTTGATTCAAACTGTATTGCAATTAGAGGTCATTTGCCAATTTAGCAGACATTACAAACAATGTCAATGGAGCATTTTGAATGTGATGGCTCGCACAATAAAAAATGATTGAGAAGTTGTGAAGAGTTTGACATTTTAAGTGAGAATCAGTTTTGATCATACTTCTCTGAAAATAGTGTTTTATTATTATAATATTATTATATGATGATTCGAGAAATGCACCAAAGCAACTAAGAAAATACTGTAATGTTTGCAATACAGAAATATAGACTGTAGAGAATATGTAGACTGCTTAAGAAATAAAGCTTACTGTCACGGGAAGGAGACGAGGAGGCGTTCGGAATCAGATGCAACATATTTTAATGGAGGACGGAGTGAGGCAGACAGAGTAAATCACCGGCTAACATGGACAGAGGAGGCAGAGGCATAAGAGTGAACCAGGACGTAGCAGGGGGTCGGCAACGATAAATCCAATGGCGATGACCCATGACGGAGAGGTCCACTTGAGCAACGCCGGAGACACCCACCAGGGCGAAATAGGCGATGATAACACCTTCCCAGGAAGGGCAGACTGCGGAAAGGCCCACCCGGTCAAACCAGACAACTGCGACCTCATCCAGGGCGGAGCGGACAGCGGAGATGCCCACCTGGGCCGATCAATTTGTGCATAGGCTCAGGTGAGGTGATCATTTCGTGTGCAGACTTGCGAACGGTGGCCATCTTGAGCGGGAGCGGGATTCGCCGAATGGGCTTGACTTAGGCGAAGACAGAGAAGAATGGTGATAAACGTAGCGTGGGTCAAAACATACCAATAAACAGAGTCCGTGGGGCAAGGCAAAGGCAATGATCCAAGAGAGAGCAGGGGTCAGCAACGATAAATCCAAACAGAGGAACTCGGAACGAGAACATGGGGAAAACACAAGACAACTTGACAGTGCAATGGACCGTGAAGACACACAAACACATCCGGGGTTTTATACACATAGAACTAGGTCAGTGGGTGGAGACAACAATGAAACACCATGTGGGATTCAGACAGAATATGTATGTGTCTGAGCAGTGTGCCTTTTGACCTATTAAACTATTTCATGTCTGTGCAATAATATGCAGCATAAGCAAATGTCCTCTTGACCAGCCAAACTAAACTTAGGACTGTTTCACTTCCTCTTTATATCTTTTTGTTTAATGCCATTTGCCTTAGAAGGAATAATCCTTCTGTGTTTAAAGAAGAAAGTGTTCTCTGATGAAATATGTACGTGTGTACCCAGATCTGTATGTTGTAATGTCTAAACCGCACCCAGATTTTGCTATATAAAGAAGGGACTCTTCCCTGCTTATTTGGGGCAGTCAGAATAAACCAAGCATATACCTACTATACTTGTATTGGTTTCTTCTTCTCCCCCGGGAGCTCTCTTATGGTTGATGTCTTTTCACTTATGATCAGAATCTCTTGCTTATACAACTGACAAGCAGGGCGGAGATATGAGTTCGTAGGAATGATTCCATGAATGAAAACAGATACAAAACACAGAGTACAAGTCTGGCGCTGGAGTGCCAACCAGAAAGCTGGGCTGGCAACTCCAGCTAATCGTGACACTTACATTATAAGCAGCTCCATGAAAACAGGTTAAATGTTCCAATGTGTTTGTCGTTTAAAATTTTAGTTGACATAGCAGAATCATCTTTTAGGAATGTGTTTGTGTGTTTGAATCAAGATCGAGACCTTTTAATGATTATTTTTTGCACAGTTATGAACATACTTGTATATAGCCTGTTTATTTTTGTAGTCTATGTTATATTTGTACCAAACCTCAAAAGTAACCTTGGCTGAATAAATAGGCTTTCCACTGATGTCTGGTTTGTTAGGATAGGACAATATTTGGAGATACAACTATTTGAAAATCTGCAATCTGAGGGTACAAGAAAATCTAATCTAAGAAAAATTAAGTTCTTGGCTATGTATATTACTAATCAAAAGATAAGTTGTGCTATATTTAGGTAGTAAACTTACAAAATATCTTCATGGAACATGATCTTCACTTAATATGCTAATGATTTTGTTTTTAGCGCAAAAGGAAAAATCAATGATTTTGACTCATACAGTATATTTTTGGATATTCCTACAAATATACCCCAGTGACATAAGACTGGTTTTGTCGTCCAGGGTCACATATTAGTTTTTATTAAGTCAAGTCAAGTCACTTTTATTTGTATAGCGCTTTTAACAATACAGATTGTAGCAAAGCACTGAACATTATCAAG
>JAUMHE010000075.1:5109854-5123065 GCA_032359235.1 Enteromius mattozi
AATAAGTGTACCTGTACTTTTCTGTAGCTGTCCAAAGGGGACTGGGTTTTCTTTCTGCAAACAAATGTGAAATTGTTGTTGCATTGAAATAGAAATGATCCCAGCTCCTGAGGGGATGTGGAGCAGGACTTCAGAAACGAGTGAGAACACTGGTAATGAGCAGTGTGTGAGTGTGTAAGACTTGGTGTGCCGTATAATCCTCTCCCAGTCCTAGGACAAATTAAAATCCTAATTAATAGGCCTTCCTCTGCAACCAGAAACTAGTTTTGGCCAAAGTAGGTCAGGGTTGGCAAGAATCAAGCCATGATTTCTCTCTACCACTCGAATGTTGAAGTCCTCATGCTGGAGATCAGGCTGAAAGGACAAAAGGCACAAAAGTCATTTTCCTTTACCACTGTGATTCAACCAAATATAAAAAAGTCATTATAGCTTTAAGGGTGCAGTATGTAAGACTGACAGCTAGCGGTTGATGTGCATTTTGCAAAAACAAAGGTATTCTGGCTCGGAATGCACATCTCAGAGCAGAATTATTGGATATAATATTATTTTTCAGAGAAACAGCTATGTGAACACAACATGTTTCCTAGATATCTACAAACATGTTTTATTTTGACTTCAGAAGCACCATTCAAAGCACCATTAAATCAGTACTATTTATTTATTTATAATTTATATAAATACTTTTATCTTCCAAGTCACAGTAAAGACATATATAATGTTACAATTTATATTTAAAATTTAAATAAATGCTGTTCTTATGAACTTATATTTATGTCAGATTTATTTCTAAAACATAACTACTTATAATAATAATAATAATAATAATAATAATATTATTATTATTATTATTATTATTATTAACAGAAATAAAAAAAAATGAAAATGAAATTGATACTTTTATTCTGGAAGGATGCCTAAAATGTATTGAAGCCATTTATGCATTTGCACACAATGTACTGAATGCATTTATAATGCTATTGCTGTGTCAAAAACATGCTGTTCTTTTGAACGTTCATATTAAAGTAACAGGCATTTTCACCTTTACACTGTTTTAATTAAAACATTCTGTATCTAATAATGTGTTTACCTCAGACAGTAACTGAGGAATATAGTTTGAGGAAGTACATATGAGAGCTGTTGGAGTGTGTTCCTCCTCTGAAACACTATGACTGATGATTTGCTCTTCTCCAGGGTTTGAGACCTGCTGGTTTCCCCCAGATCTCTACAAAGTAAACCCCATGGTGTCGGATGCTTAATTGTCTTCCTGTGGGAAGGTGAGAATCATTATCTGTGATGGATTAAACTGAACTTTCAAGGGCAAATTAAATGTCTGAGAAGGTGAACGCTTAATTCTTGCTCAGGGCAAAACAGATATTAAGTATGTAGCAATATCTGACCTCTGACCCTCTCGTGTCAGGAGAAATGGCAAATTACTCTGCGACTTACACTTAAAGCATGAATGACAACACATCTAAATTGTTTGAAATATTAGAATAAAAAATAAATTCTTAGGTAGGCAATATATAGGAGTTTTCATTGGTGTTGCAGTGATTTTGTACTTAAAACATTAACCACAAATGATTCTTATAATATTAAGCAGCAATATCAAGCAAAGTGCACAGATGTACTGGCAATTGTGTCTACAACGTACGTTTATCAATACTGACTTACTGTTCATTGTATAATAACAAATTAACTTATGAACTGCCTTCTTGTTACTCCAGTCAAAGCTGTTCTGTTGTAGAATTAATAATAAAGTGGCTTTCATACTAGCTACAGATCCTGAATCCGTGGCACAACAAAAGCAGTTCACACTTTTTTTTTTTTTTGATACATGTTTATTCCTTAAATATTGTATTTCACTGTTATATAAAAGCTTCCAGCCATAAAACACTCTGTGATATCGCTTTAATATTATTTCATTCCAAGAACAAGAACATTTCAGTTCAAGATACATGCCATGCTAATAATTTTGGGCTGTATCTTGCTGTATGTTGGTTGACGTGAGATGCGTGATAGGAATAATGGCCTAATAAAATTAATTTGAGATATAATTGGGCTTTTGTGAACCGCATGACCAGTCCGGGCAGGGATCATCTAAAAATAATTATGACACAGTTCATGTTTATTTCTTCATTACCAGTGCTAATTGCATGCAAACATGACGCTTGAGCTAAACAGATACAGTACATGTGAAAGGAGGTGCAAATCACTCAGGATTCTGACCAAAGTGTGACCGGTTTAAATAATATAAAGACCCTGATGGTACATAATTGAGAGCATGATATGTTCAGGTCTCTTTTAAAAGATCTGTATTATGCGTAAAAGCCTTGAGATGCTGACATGCCTCTACATCATTCATTCAAATAGAGGATAATTCTATAAGAATAAGCATTGACTGCCTAAGAGCCTGATGTGCTCTGATCTTTCTTTAGAAACATTAACAGCACTTTTAGTTGAGTTGAGCAGCCCCGTTCGGTTATATGACCTTGTTCGGTTCAACATAGGCTGGAGAAATGCAAAGCCGATTTTCTGCTTGCATTTATATTCAAGCGGTAACGCAATAGCCGAATAATGATTCCCTCACATGCATAAATGTACTATGAAAAGTCATTCTAGTCATAAATACACTTCATCTCCTCACTCAAAACACGAATATGAAATGAAAAATGAATATGTTAATAAAACCTTCAAGAAACCTTCTGTACCAAAAGCATCAAACATTACTTGCTATAGATGCATTAAATGGCTTTTAAGATCCAAGTGTTGTCATACTTCAAGTGAATTATTTTTTTTCTGCTAATATTAAATAGTTTAAATATTACAATGGGATTTATTTTTTTTATTATTTTTAGTTTATGTTATTTGTTTTATTTATTTACATTAATGTCATATTTATTTTATTATACATTATTGTTTTTGGATGGATGTAGGTGTACCTGTATTTATTGTTATTTAGTTTTTTTGCAGGTTTTCCTGTTAATATATTGGATTACTCTCTCATTAAGATAACCATTAAGGAACTCAGAAAAATGGTTTCTATTTGGGTTCATCTCTCTCTGCTTGGCGGCTAAAATGTGTTTAAAGATAGATTAAAAAAGAGAGGCAGTCTCAATTCCCACCAGCACTCAGCACTGACCTTCATTCTGGATCAATCTGGAGCGATTACTCTTAAAACACTCGCTAAGAAATTAATTGGAGCTGCAGGTCTTTAGAAATGGGAGAGGATGAGTGCGGTGCTTTTTTAAAGTCTTAAAAAAAAGTCTTAAGCGTACCTTTATAATCCTGCAGAAACACTCTACTTGATGGTTACACATGACATTTTTAAAATCATTAAATTTGAACTTTTCTACCCAAAGCAATACAAAGAGTATCTTTCTCAGAACTTGACAATGTTTAAAACTAGATTTTTATAAAGATTTTCTGTTTTCTTTATTTTTATTTCAGACTCGTATTTATCATTGGCCTGTTAACATATACTATGAGTATTTTATATATTTATTTCCCAAAGTAAGAAAACACAATCTTTCAAAATGAAGCAATTTAAATGACCTTTCACTGTTAAATTAACAAAATAAATAAATAAAAGTAATAGATTAAATGTGGTTGTCAATTTTTCTTGGGTAAGTGCAATTAGATCTCTATCTAATCAGCATTTACATTAATTTAGCAGACATCAGAAGAACATCCATAGTGACGTACAAATGAGGACAACACAAGTTTTTTTTTATAGAAATAGAATAGAGCTAAGGTGTTATTTGTTTACAATAAAAAAAAATAAAAATAAAACAAGTACAAAGGATAGACAAAGAATAGAGTGTTAGATGATCAAGTTGTTATTTTTTATATAAAAAAGAGGCTAGAATAGAGAGCTCTTCTGTTCGAGGGTCAAGTTTTCTATTTGTATTTAATAAACACAGTAGATATAATCACAAGTGTTATGTTGGAGGATCAGTTTTTTGTGTGTTTTTTTGTTTGGTTAAATAAACAAAAAAATTCTAGAATAGAGAGTTCTGTTGTTAGAGGTCAAGTTTTTTATTATCTGTTTTAATATAGAATGTAGTGTTAGAAGTTTGAGGTTATTTTTTTTACTTATTTTGTTAGCAGCTGTAGGATTACAAATTTTAGAATCTGTCTTGGATCTGCTGATCCTACATCCTAAAATAACATCATATAAGAAACTAAGTTGAAGTACATTGTATTTAGGATGTAAAGTAAAGGTGTTAACATTAACAGTTTGCGGCCAAAGGTTCCTGCGCCCTATTGTAAGTCAAATGAGGTTGATTACTGAGACTTTTGTTTTGTCACCTTTTGTTGTAACAGCTCTTGGGGCCTTTTTGCTCCAGTACTTGATTGGCTATGCTGATTGGATCAGGACTGGCGTACTGGAGGAAGTTTGCTAAACCTGAATACTTAATTTGCATTCTTTGTTTCAACTGTCTCCACCTCTATGTAACTCCTCCCCCTTGAAACCTATATGAATTACAATGTAACACTGCTTTGGTTAGACAACTTTGACGACTGAGATGAGTCAGACAATTCAGAGACTACTTTGATGACTGCAGCAAACGAACAGTTTTTCTGAATAAAGAGAAAATTCTGCTTTAAGATATCCGAAGTGTTTCCTGGTCTTTCGTGGAAAAGTTTACTACAGCCTAATGGATAGGGAGTTGGGCTTGTAACCCAAAGGTCTCGGGTTCGAGTCCCAGGTCCGGCAGGGATTGTGGGAGGTGGGAGTGAATAAGCAGCGCTCTCTCCACCTTCAATACCACGACTGAGGTGAGACCCTTGAGCAAGGCACCGTTCGCCCAACTGCTCCCCGGGTGTTAACCCTAACCCTTCTCACTGCTCTGTGTGTGCACGTTGGATGGGTTAAATGCAGAGAACAAAATCCTAGTATGGGTCACCATACCTGGCCACAAGTTTTATTATTTGTAATAAATAAAAATGAGATATAATATAATATAAATTGAATAGAAATTTCTAGTGTTAGAGGGTCAATATTTTTATCTTTTTATTTATTTATTTTAAATAAATAGAAAGTAAATAGAATGGAGAGTGCTAGTGTTATTTTTAACAAATAAAACGTAAATAAGTACAAGTAAATAAAGTCAAAAGAATATAAATAGAATAAAGAGTGCTAATGTCAGAAAAGCATTTATGTATTTATTTCATAAATAAAAGGTTGGTGGAATAGAAATAAAATAGTTTCCCAAAATGTCCAAGCGGTCCAGCTAACGCGTATCCAGAGACTGAGATAGAGAATATGTTAAGGGTATGAATGGCTACAAGATTTAAACTGGGTCTAATAAAACTTCAAGTACTTCTATTTTTTATTACAGCTTTTTCTGGTTTCTTTTCTTGTTTCTATATTAGATTACCGTGTTGCAATGCTCTCTCATTAAGATAATCATTGAGGAGCCGAGAAAAATGGATTCTATTTGGGTTCATCTCTCTCTGCTTGGCGGCTAAAATGTGTTTAAAGATAGATTAAAAGAGAGAGGCAGTCTCAATTCCCACCAGCACTCAGCACTGACCTCCATTCTGGATCAATCTGGAGCGATTACTCTTAAAACTCTCGTTAAGAAATTAATTGGAGCTGCAGGACTTTAAAAATGGGAGAGGATGAGTGCGGTGCCGCCCAATTGATTTTACACACTCTTAGCTTTAGGGCCTCGGGGGCCAACTTCTGTTCCACACAATGGCTTTTTCGAGTTGAGAGGTAGGAAAAAATACTGATAATGTGCCCTAATTGTCTACTTTTGCTTGAAATTATAGGTCGTATCAGATCAGTTCTGCTCATGCGCTCAGCGTGATAGCTCTTATTCGCTCTTAGAGCCTCCGACCTGACAATAAAATGGGGTGCAATAAGCACCCTTGATGTCTGTAATAGATTTGATGGGAACAAGAGCAAAATAGCAGTGCAAGGTTTATTAGTTTCTTGTTGAGAGAGTCCTGTTTATAGCTGGCTAGATAAGGATGGTGCTTCACTAATGTGAGCTGGCAGAAATGACACACACACACCGGTTTGCTTGCAACCCCCTATTGATTGAGACAGATGAATTCTGTAGTTGAAAAACTCGCCCACAAATAAAAAGCGAATTCAAGACTGTAGATGAATTGTTAGCTCAAGACAATTTCGCAGCAAGCTGATTGTCAGCGCAGCATTTGTTTTCCTACCTGTCGTAACAAACCGCCGGACGCTGACAGGTATTGATACTCTCCTGCAGAAGCAGAGGAAGCGGGAGGGAAGTGTGCTGAGATATCGACTCCGCAGAGATCAAACTAACACAATGTGCGGCCTTTTTATGAGGACGAATTCTATGATGTTTGACCAATTACAAAACGGTGATCTGCACCTCAGCAAGTCTGGTTCTGGCTTACAGAAAAAGTACTAACATGATCGTTGAATAAAATCAGCAAAAAGAGAAAATGGATAAATAATACAAATGCATTTAGCACTGACTTCTTCAATAATGAATGATGTAATGTTCAGTGGCTATACTATTCTTAAAAAAAATCATCCTTGAAATAATCGTTTTCGTTTTTATATACAAAAAATGCAGTGAAGTTTTATTAATATTTGAAGAACACCCTGCAGTGCCATCAAACACAATAAACTTTAGTTGTGGATATTAGAGAAGTGTGACGTTTGAGTCCATAATATACTTCTTAAATAAATACAAATAACAATTTTTGTATAAAATGAGTGTATGTGATGCATCCATGTATATGATATTAATGTTTATATGAATTAATGCCATACTGTATGTGAAAGTGCTAAACTGACTAATAATATATGTTGCCATGTTTAATAAGAGAACAACATCTCAACATTTCTCCCGATCGGGTTCGCTCTGTATGTTATTGGAGATATTCTGACCTTTTTCAAATCAAAAGAAATCACACCAAGAAAGGGTCAATATATATTTATTTGAAAAATTATTTTTTGTGTAAATAGTAGTTGGTCCATCAGCTGTGTATCACACTTTTAATTGGGTACAACAAGGATACGAAAGATGGAGGTACAGTTAGCACAGTATGACCCATAATTCAGAATCAGAATCAGAATGAGCTTTATTGCCATGTATGTTTACACATAAGAGGAATTTGTTTTTGTGACAGAGCTCTGCAGTGCAACAGAATGACAGTGACAAGACAAGACACAAATAATAAAAAGACTCAACAAACCAAAGAAACATCATGCTGGGGATCTCCAACAATGTCTGTTTGTCATAATATTCATGATGATATCTGAGAGCAGAAGCAGTATTAATGTATGAGATTTCTAAATATTATACAGCATGTGATCCAGGATCACAAAACTTTTTTATTTTATTTTTTTAAATGCAGTTCTTTGTGCATATTAATAATCAAAAAATTGTATTTAGAATAGGAAATTGATCTTTACTTAATATCCTAATGACTTTTACACACAAGAAAAAATCAATGTATTGTTGGCTATTGCTAAAAATATATCTGTGCTATATAATTAACACTAGAAAAGTGTTTAATATGTTTGAGATATGTATATATGTCTTACAAAAATGCATGGATTCGCTACAGGAGGAATTTATTCACCCCCAGAGCATGTGAGGGATGTTTTATTACAGATACACACACTTTATTAAATGTCTTCTGAACTGTTGATGACAAACATCTGTTTACTCCTATTGAAAGGCTCTGAGGGGCCAGGATCACTTTAATATAATTCCACTTGGTTTCGTCTGAAAGACAAAAGTCACAAACAATGCTTCAAGGGTGAATAAAACATACTAATTTTCATTTTTGGGTGAACTAACCCTTTAAGACATAACCATTAACATGCCTGAAATATTAGTGTCCTAACACGCCACGCACTTTGCTTGATTACTTCTTAAAGTGGTGAAGATGAAAGCCGTCCAAATGCTGGTTAATTAAAGAGCTACAAGCCTTAATCAATTTGAGTTTAATCAAGTCTTCAAACCAGTACTGAAGGCACGTGAGTGTTTTTGTTGCTGTTGACATCGTGACTAGCTTTACTCAAGAGCAAGATCTCAAACAATTTCAAGCTCAATGTGCAGCCGAGGCATGTAGCATTTTGCAGAATGTCATATCGACATGATATGACGTTCTTTCATTAATCTTCCAGCTGTAGTGGTATGTGTCTTGATGACAAATGTTTATATCCACATCAGTCATCCTGTCCTCAGAAACTAAACCTTATACATCATAAGTTCTCAGATTCTTTAAAAGCCATTCCCTAAAGTTAATAAATTCAAAGACGTCAATGAAATGATTAGAGAGAATATGAAAAATGGCCGTTCTTAGTCTTAGGACATGATTTTAGCTGACACAGTATGATGAATGTGGCTTTAAAATGGTGAATTGCTAATTGAACTCAGCAGTCCGTGCCGGTGACTGCTTAACATTCCTTCTCAAAGTGAACTGCTCGGGTCAATTAGACTCATCAGACTGAGAGGTGATGTTTGTGGATGACAGCAGTGGTCTTTTGGTTTGTCTGCGGTCTGCTGGAACATTGTGAGGGCTTCCTGTGGGTATAGATTCTGATGTTTTTTTTTTTTTTTTTTTATTTTATTTTGTTTTTTAAGCTAATTTATATTCATCTTGAGGAAAAGCAAACTTTTTTTTTTTTCAAAGTATTCTTTTTGTCAAAAGATATTTTTTTTATGTTCACTTGGCAGACATAAAATGAAATTCTCTTTAAATGTAAATGGTGATTTTTCTGAGCTATTATTTGGTTAATAATAAAAGCAATGCTAATTATCACTTTATATTACTTTATGTTTTATTGTGCAGTTTTACATTAAATTCTCACTTAAATATTTTCTACTGGGATTTTATATCTAACAATTTTGAGTTTATTTCTTATAAATGTGGCTTTATATCCTAAATACCAGTATTCGATTAATTCCAGTCATTTGTGAAAAGGGCACTCGTGCAGGTTCATTCACAATTAACATAACATTAACATAATTCCCACCTATGAATTACAGCTACGCAAACTACGTGTTCAGGAATGCAGTGGAATATTCTGGTCTACTTTCTCAGGTTTGGCTCCAATATATTGCAGAAACGCAAAAAAAAAAATAGGCCATATGTCAAACAAAACAAAACAAAACAAAACAAAAACACAGAAAAACGGGCAAACAGACTTGTAAAATATTATGATGGCAGTGAATCAGAATTTCTCAAGTTTCAGTTGTTATGATTATGATTTTATTGTGACACTTAATGCCACAATTACAAGAAAAAGTGACTTTTTCGAACCCACCTTTGATACTACAGCACTTACAACTGCTTGTTGCCACAGCTGAAGTGGAGACTTTCATTCTGATTCAGCACATTCAAGGGAGATCTTTCTGGGTTTTAGATGGATTTTCTGTGACATTTTGAGAACACAGTGAAGTGACAGGTAGAAATGTCTGTGGTAAGTTGGAGCAACTTCTTCAGTGTCACAACACACAGTCCTGTCTGACGTCACTCAGTCGGTTTTGGTTTTTAAAAGTCTACACTTTATCGTTTTGTCATTTGAGTGATTCCAATGGAAACACCATTAGTTTACACCAGCTCTGTCTAGACATGTCTGCTCAGCAAACAAACTGCTGTCATTTCCCCCTTTTTTCAAGTCAATCCAAGTGAAGTGTATTGCCATTCTTCACGTTGTAGGCTGAGAGCAGAAAAAGAACAAATATAGTTATATCTATAGCTGCAGTGCAACATTTAAGATGTCTGGCAATATACAATATACATGTGCACAACAGTAAACAATAAAAAACAAAAGTAATAAATAATACCTGTCACAGGCAATCTTCTACACCACTAGTGGCACCAAAATGTATTGCAAAAATAACTCTGTCTAGAAAGGTTTCCCAAACATCCACATCTGCTGTAGGTTGGCCAACAGGTAGTCCCACCTCGACATTCAGTTCATTGGCTAAGATTGGCAAAAACCTTCCTACAAGCCTTCTGATTGGATAACATACGTAGCCCATGGTGTTTTTATTGATTTATTTTCACACTCTGTTCAAAGTGTCTAAAGCAGTCACTGAGACAAGTATGATTACTCAGGACACTGATTTCAATTATGTCTGTCTGTCAGAAAAACTGTACAGCTTTATTAAAGCAATGAAGAATTTTATTAATTTGTGTTGACAAGCGATTGACATTTGATATTAGAGTAGGTTTGGATGGAGGTGGATAGGTTGTTTATAGGTTGTCAGACAGAGTTATTGAGTTGTCTGTCAGTCTGCTGACACCACACACACATACATCACCATGTGGGCTATTCTACAGAATTGGTCCAAAGTCGGGTTGGAGTTAGAAACATCTTGAAAAAATTGTATAATATCCAAGGTACACATTTCTAGCAATTGTGCAGCAATTCTCATAATGTATTTTTAGAAAGTTTTGGAATATTAGTCCTCTCTTAAAGGTGCATTATGAAAGTTGTTTGACTTTTCTAAAGTAGAAAAACAAAAACAAACAAACAAACAAACAAACAAACATGTTTGTATATATTTAGAAAACATGTTATGTTTACAAAGCTGTGTCTCTGAAAAATAATTGCTATATCCAGTAATTCTATATGAGATGTACATTCCAGAGCAAAATGTCTTTGTTTTTGTAGTACCCATTACAAACTCTACCTGTCAATCTTACATTCTGCACCTTTTAAAGATGCATTCATTTGAATAAACAGCTTTTGACACAACCATGTTTGTGTATTGACAGCACATTTTCAGTAGTGACAGTAATGCTTTGGTAGCAACCACATCACATTACAGACTTTTAACGTGCATACTAAAACATACTATAATACAAAATAATAATTATAACAATACTAAATATTTTCCCCAAATTATTTCTTCCCTTTTGTCACTACCGAAACAATGATGAAATGTTTTGGTAATGACAATTCTATGGGATAACACCTAAAAAAACTATTACTGAAACTCCAGCAGGTAGTGACTGTTTTGGTAGTGACAATTTTAGATTATTTTGAAACCAGCTCAAAGATGCTAATCAGCACATAGCTAGCACAGTTCTGAAGAGTGGTATACATATAAAAATGAAATGTTATGAAATAACTCCCAAAAAAAGTGGGCTTAATTGCAGAAAAAGGTGTTCGGTAGTGATGCTCCTTAAAGTTACACAGATTTTTCAGACTTTTGAACACATTAAACTCAAATGAGATGTGCCTACTTGCACATTGTAGCTATCAGAGAGAAGGGCACAGGAATATTTCCTGATCATCGGTTTATGCTTTTAGTTCAAATCTGTCTCAGCCAACAGACTAAAACATGCAATGGTTCGGTAGTGACATGAAAAATGCGGGGCACACTTTTTTTCCATAAAGTTGCATAATTTGCAAAGGAAAAAAAAACCCAGATTGACCCCCTATCTACAGGCACTACTGTTCTCATATCAGGTACAACTGTGAAAAACTTTAAAACATGTTGTTTCTTATATACTTTTGTTTTATCGTTTTGTTCTATATATATATATATATATATATATTAGTAGGTTAGCGTGATTTCACCAAGTACAAGATGTTCCTGGATCAACATCCTTGTTGATCCTGGAACAACATTCCAATCAACCAATCACAGTTGAGGAATATTTTTTTCTGGAAATACCTGTTTTAGGCTTATAATCATGGTTAGGTGGTTCTACTCCCTTGTTAATCAGTTATCATTTCCCAGTGATTTTAGGCATACATTTTGCGTAGGGGTAGGTTTAAGGGTAAGGATTGGGATAAGCTTATATTTTTGGACAGTAATGTTGATCCAGGATCATGTCTTACTTTGCAAAATCACGGTGACCATATATAATAGGGTATTGGGCTTAGGGTTCTGAATAGACATGTGCCAACTGAAAGTAAAAAAAAACATCTAAGATTTGAATACTTTAAATGCTGTTTTTTTTTTTCTTTTGGTTGTGGGGCAGTAGTTTGCACTAATTCTGAAGAATGGTCCAGATAAGCCCATTACTTTGATCCAATACAAACTTCTTTTGTAGATTTTATTGGCTGGCAGATGGCCTTCTCATTCTCATCCAAAGTGTCCTGATACTCCTGGGATCTAAACCCCTAAACGCCCTAAACCACGATGCTCTTACTTTCTCCACCCATCTCCACCTGTGATATTTCTTTTTACAAACAGCTCAACTTAGGCTTTATTTGTCTCCAGAATATGTTTGCCAGTAGATCTGTAGAACACGCATGGTCTTTTACATACTTCAGACATTTTTTTTATATTTTATTTATGTATTTTTGACAGCAGTAGCTTCCTACATAGTTTTCAGCCATGAGCACCATTCATAGTGTTTTATTCATAGGCTCGTCAGTCTATGTTCTTTAGGAACAGGTCCTTAGCTGACACTGGACAACTGTTCTTAGCATCTCTGAGAATTCTGCTGTGCATCTGCAGTCATATGCTGGACGCCCACTCCTGCCAAGAGAGTAGCAGTAACCGTGCTAAAGTTTCTCCGTTTATAGACAACACCTCCAGTCTCATTGTGTTTCTAGGACTCCAGGTTAGCTGACTCCTGACTCCAATTAGTGTTTAGAGGAGACATTAACCTAAGGATTCAGAAACAACTGAGAATCAGTGGAGATTTGTGCAGAAATCCTAGGGTTCATATACTTTTTTTTTTTTTCTCCTCCCTCAGCAAATCTACAGTACTGTTCCAGAGTATACCATATAATTAGGTTGCTAAAAGGGGCAGCATATGATTTCTTCTTCTTCTTGCTAACATAAAGGATACAATTTGATAACGATGTACATACAAGAAAAGACCATGTTCAAGCAATGAGAGCACCTGAGTCTAATTGTTTTATTATTCATAGTGTTTTAAAGCCTTGATGAAATTGAATTAGTGGCAGATTTTCTACGTCCACACTGGGGTCACATTAATGGGTCAATTCTACCCACATAGTTGAAAAACCCTCAGCAACAGTGGAAAAAGTATTCAAATTCCTTGAAAAAACAATGGACTTGGCAAAAAAGTAAGCAATTATACATATATTTATACAAATATTTATAGTGTGTTCAGGCAACATGAAAATAAATCGTGACAAATGTTGATCAAGAGTGATGTAACATTAGTCACATTGAATCTGATGACTGTTTAGTATGGAGCCAGTATTATGACAAAACTATTTGAATTTGAATTATGTAAATTTGAATTATTTACAAGTGTTATTTAAC
>JAUMHE010000075.1:5123165-5139195 GCA_032359235.1 Enteromius mattozi
TCGCCGCCTCTCGCCGCCGGCTCACATTGAGAATGAATGACTTCCGGCCACTTTGACGCTCTCGCCGGCGGCGGTGTAAACGCACGGTAACAGTGAAGTTCTGTTGTTCGGCGTGCGCTGACCGAATTCTGACTCGTGAATTATCTTACCATAAATAACAACATGAAGATGTACATGCTATTAAAATATAAGTGATTTATTTATCATACCGTGTAGATTCACTGATTATGAGAATGTTTTTTTTTTTTTTTTTTTTTGCTTATTTTCAATAACTGCTTTTTGAATAACTGAGAAAATGTAAACATTATAATTAGTTTAATAAATAATAATACATTTATATTATTTATATAGCACTTTTCATACATTTGTATGTAGCTCAAAGTGCTTTACAGAGAGCAGACAAACAATAAAAGAAAACAATAAAAAAAGGACAAAATAACACAAATTTTAAAAATTACAGCAACTTAAAAATCAATAGTAATAGAAAATAATAAAAATAAGAAGTTCTAGCAATGACAAACCCGTCATGCAGCAACACTTAACACAAAGACAATCAATCAGAACAACACATAACAGGCGATACAAATAAGACAAATATAAAACAGTGAGTTCTAACTAAAAGCCAGAATATAAAAGTGTGTTTTTAGCTGCTTTTTAAAAATATTGAGGGAGGAGGCCTGACGAATATTTATGGGCAGCTTGTTCCAAGTCTTAAGAGCATAAAAACAAAAGGCTGCTTGTCCATATTTCTTATATTTTGCCATTGGAATGTTTAGCAAGGAGCATGATGATCTTAAGGATCTATTTGGAACTCGGTCAGACACTCTGAAATATATGAAGGTGCATGTCAATTTAAAGCTTTAAAAAATAATAAAAGTATTTTATAATCAATTCTAAAAGAGACTGGTAACTAGTGTAGGTCTGCTAAAATAGGCGTTATACGTTCAAATCTTCTAGAGTGAGTAACAACTCTTGCAGCTGCGTTTTGAACAAGCTGTAGTCTTTCAGTTGTTTTTTTAGGCAGTCCTGTGAAGAGTGCATTACAGTAATCTAAACGTGAGAAGATAAAAGCATGAGCCATCTTCTTAGCATCTTCCAGATTAAGAAATGGTCTTATACAAGCTATATTTCTGAGGTGGAAGAAGGCAGTTTTCACAACATTGTCGATGTGTGCCTTAAATGTAAGCTCAGAATCAAGAAGAACTTAACCTCAGTTTTAGTCTGTAGCTGACTCCGTGCTCTGAAATAATTTTACCCAATGGCAACATATATAAAGAGAACAACAGAGGGCCAAGTACAGAACCTTGTGATACACCAAAATGAATATCATGTACTCCTGATACATGGTTCCCTAAGCTGATAAAATACTTCCTTCGCTTTAAATATGTCTTAAACCAGTTTAAAACAGTCCCAGTTAAACCAATACATTCCTTAAGACGATTTAAAAGTATATCATGGTCAACTGTGTCAAACGCAGCACTTAAATAAAGGAGGACATGTATGGAAATATTGTTTATGTCCATAGAGTTTCTCAGATCATTTACAACTTTCACTAAAGCAGTTTCAGTGCTGTGCCCTTGTCTAAAATCCGACTGAAACTTTTCATAGATATTGTTTCCCATGAGGAAGTCATTTATCTGTTTAAAAACTGCTTTTTCTAAAATTTTGCTCATGGGGGGTAGATTGGAAATGGGTCTATAGTTACTAAGAGTAGAACTATCCAAGTTGTGCTTCTTAAGTTGGGGCTTAACAACTGCTGTTTTAAGTGTTTCAGGGAAAACGCCTGTTGCTTATGAGTGATTTACCACATCGAGAACCGTTAAAAATATATTTTCAATAACTTCTTTGAAGAAAGAAGTAGGAATAGGATCAAGAACACATAGTAACAATGTTTCTACTTATTTATCATGTTAAATACAAATTCAGTCAAATTAAAAACATTAAGCTGCTTTTAGCCTTATGCTGGAATTGGTTCACTTTCCGGCAGTGAAACTAATAAATAAATAATAAAATACATTAGCATGATATTGTGTATCGGCAATCTCACAAACTGACGATGGGACAATATGAAAAGTGAGTATATTTCCCAACATTAGCCTTGATTTGTTTTTGGATTTATTTATTTATGAATGAATGAATCATTGAATGAAGCAGTAGATGACCTCGTCCAAATACTTTTTTGGGATCAATAGATAAGAAGAAGCGAAAACAACTACTTTAAACTCATGTTTGGGTCAATTCACATTCAGTATTCCTGAATTCTGATCAAAGAGCATGAGTACTGTTTCAGATTCAGGGTTGTGTTCAGAAGGGTTTGATCTCAATCAGTGCAGTAATATCTTAGGATCTAACAGTAGGAGCCAGCTGGTGTCCTGAGAATATAGTGTATCTGCACTCCCATCACAGCCATGAATGAAATACTCACCGTGACCTTGACGAGACTCTTATCAGTAAGCTGTTTTATCAGGCCAAATCTGCAGCGGTGTGCAGCGAAAAATAAAAAAAAAATGAAGTTGCTGTTGCTAATATCAGTATATAAGAAAATGGGCTTTGACTAAGATTAGAGGGATGTTTTATTATGTTTGTGCACACTTTTTTAAATGTGAACTTACCCTTTAATATTGAATAAATGTTTCCTATTCTAAACTGTTACAGAATATATCATGCTGATTTATTCAGTATAGATTAAACCCATGGATGTGTTTGGTGTGTGTGTTTGTGTTCAACACTAAAGATGAATTAAATGCAAAGGAAAATGAAAAGTCATGAATGGATCCTCTCTAGTAAGCCAAAGCTGCAGCTTAACCGTATCACTGTAGAGGAGAAAAATCTGAATAATTTGATCCCAAAATGAAAATGAACTAAACAATAAAACAAACAAGCTTTCGTGGAGTAAATTGGATTTTAAACCAGACAAAAGACTGTTTATGATTGTTTATGGATTTGTAGACCATTTATTTTTATATTATGAAATTCAGTTAACTATCTGCCTTTTTGCAGACATGCTGTGACTTATGAAGAGTTATGTAGTTAGTGGTTTCCTTCCAAATAATAAAATAAGGCTCAATGTTTATGTGGGTTGCTGAGCAACATTCTCCCTATTCGTGGAACTGAGTGCAGAATTGCAAATGATTTTAAAGAGGAACGTGAAGAACAGGATTCTTGCTTCTCAGAATCCTGTATTCCAGGAAGAGCTTTGTAAGCTCTGCATACCCTGATTTGTCTCTAAAACCATGCGCTCTCATCTCTCTTTGGCTTTTGTGGTAGTCAGAAGATTTTGCTCATTAATGTAATTCATGTCAACAGAGTCAGGTCAATTTACACCAGACGCCTTTTATCATAAGCAACTGACGGTAAAGTATTAGTAAAGACAGTATTTGCTGTCCAAGTGGCTTGCCTAGGGTGGTGATGGGAGATCTTTGTAAAGCCTGTTTCATGCTTAATGTGTCTCAGCGCAAGGGTGTGTGTGTGTGTGTGTGTGTGTGTGTGCCAAAAGTGACGTTATCACAATACTTTCGGCAACATGTATTGTTTCTGTAAGGTTCTGTTACACCTGGCCATGCATATTTTTATTTTTTTTTTTTCTCACTCCATTTCGGACCCATTGCATGTTTGTTAGGGAAAGCTTTTTTGATTGTTTTGTTAAAGGGATAGTTCACCCAAAAAGTAAAATTTTTGGATTTTGAAGCAAACTAAAGTGTATCCATCATAAAAACAAACAAACAAACAATCAATAGGGGGGGGGGTTCATAAAAGCCATCTGAAGCTTATAAAATGAGTTTTATACATCATGTAGGTTCTGCTAACTGTCGTACACTCGTTCATAAAAGAGTAGCATCTTACTCAAACATATTGATTCTCTTCAGAAAGCCTAAAGGTAGCATTTAAAACAACAGGTCAAAGGGATTTGACTGACCAAAAAAAAAAGGATATTATGAACATCCCATCAGATGGACAAACATTGACATGGACAAAGTATTTTAAATATTTTAAATATGTTCGCAGTAAGTTATACGTTGGCATTGTTTTGTAATTTGCATAATTGTTTCTCAAACTGTACATGATATAATTGAGAGGTTCCCAAATTCGAAAGCATGGATTGCAAATTAATGATTTTTACTAGGGCTGGACCAGAATATTTGATTATTCAAATATTAATTTGAGGGGTTTCGATTTTCAATTCTGAGATTCAAATATTCTTTTATTTTTTTTCTTCTGAACTCCTGGTATCCACCGTGAAACGGTTCTCATTCACACTTGAATCTGAATCGCACATGAGTGAACGTCATGAAGGTGATGATTCAGTTCATCTGAAGGAGAAGACAAACATGCTAAAGACCACGACTCTAAATCCTATCTGAACGCATTTGAAACTGTTCCTTTTCCCACCTATTGAAAACTATAAAGCGGTGTCCAAAAAAAGCATACTTTTGGCATCAGACATGTCAGCGGGACACATCTGTACCCACAGGATGGGGTGTAACCTGAAAGGATTTAGTCTATATTACTATTCTGTTTCATCTACAGCCAGGCTGGAGCTGGGGGGTGAGACGGTGTGTGTGTGTGTGTGTGTCTCAGACTGCTCTCTCTCTGGTCCACTGCACCAGTGGCGGATGGTGTCAGACATCTCCAGCTGGAATGACCGTCTGCCGCCCCTCCATCCTGGGAAGCAAAGCTCCTTCCAAGCGTCTGAGAGCCAGATGTTGTCACCCTAAAATCAGACTAAAAGACTAGTGCACACACTTACACAAACAGCAGCAGCAGCAGACAACTACATTCCCGACACCATTTGGCCATTAGAGGCCCGTAGTTTCCATCGTCTCCATATTTCATTTCCTGCTGTGGATCTGAAAGCACATCCCCAGAGGATTCCTGGCTGTCATACTGTCACAAGACTAGCCCAGACCAGTGTGTGAGAAAAACCATTGATGTTTGCCAGGCCTCTCACACACATCTTTCCCATGGCTGGCATCTTGCTCGATGTTCTTGTCAGTTTTCTGTTGCTTTCATGACAATGTTCTGAAATCGTCTGTTTCAGGTGTAATGCTGTGTGGACGGATGACGAGAGAACAGTTTTAGAAAATGTGTTTTTGGTATTTTAGACAGTTCAATAATTAGCTGCTGTGTCCAGCTCTCCAGTTCTTTGTAATGTATGATAAAATGATAAAAAAAAAAAAAAAGCAGCTACATGAAAATCGCAAGAATATTTGTTCTGATAATATTAGCATTAATAATTTTAATCTCACATTGCCATGACTGTTTTTGTAATTTATTGTTATTTTTTTTTCCAGAATATATTGACTTTGATCTCACCATGCTATGCCCTTACCATTATTTTACTTTATTCTTAATATTTCACAATTTTATTCTCGTAATTTGTGGCACTAACATGTCATTGTGGTTATCAGTGAAAGCTGTAAAATCAATTCAGTTTCAGAGCACTTTGCTTATGAATCATTCAGACTGACTGGATTCATCAAAAGCAACGGGTCCAAAATAACGTTCTGAACTGAATTCTCTTGACCTCTCCATGACCTTTATCAGTCATTTGTGGAAAGTGGGTAAGGATTTTTAACAATCATTCCGTTTTAGATAACTCACTAACAGATCATTAGAGGACTGATCTGCAAACCAGGCCTATTCATTAAAAAAGAAGTAATTTTCTAAGAGCATTTACTTTTTCACTGAATGATTCTGCTTAATGAATTTCTATTCATTTTCCAGTCAGTGTAACTAAAGAATTTTATATTCATTCCCTAAATTGATTCAAACTAATCAATAAAAAGAATAATTGACTCAGAATTTATTTATTTTCCAGGGCATGTTGATAAAGATTTAGAAAAATGATTCACTTTCAGAATGAGTCACTAACGAATCAATCAGGGCTATATTTAGTAAAAGCATTGTAAGTAGATCGTAAAGACCATCGGTGCTTGCGACACACTTGAGAAAGATAACCCAGACCAATTTACACATCTAACTATAAACAAACCAAACAAACAATAAAATAATAATAATAATAATCAAATTAATTGATGCAAAATATTGATTTGCAACATTTGGTTTAGTATGTATGTTTATGTTTGTGGGAATTTTCTTTATTTATGTATTTAATTTATTTAAAAAATTATATTCTAATGTTATATCACTGAATTTCAGATGATTTACCAGCAAATAATTCAGATGCATTAATTCAACCAATTCATCAAAAAGAACTGACCATTTCTTGACCATCCCAATAGTTTACAGTAAGCAGGTGTTTTTTTTTTTTTTTAAGTATTCAATATCAGCATTATTTTGAAAATGTAAACTGCTTTTGTGAATTTTTTTGTATGGATTGACTAAAAATAATTGATTCAAAAGACTGATGATTCAAATCAGACATATGACGACTCTAACACACCCCATTTTCCCAATGATGTATTTTAAACATATTTCCTTTGCAGAAATTTCAATGACATTTTCATCTTTTTTCAGACCAGTTGAAATATTTCCTTCTATTTTTCAGCTACAGGAGCCTTACAGCTAAAATGACATAATGTGATGGCATGAATCTTCCCACGTGCAAAACGACAATAATTTACGTGGATATTAGTCAGCCATTGACCTTTTGCGCATCAGTATTCATTTTCTCCATGAGGACGAATGAATCTCCACACACCATCAGTCAAACTACAAGAATTACAGTCTCCACAAATTATATAATATTTTATTTATAAGTCTATAATTACAGCAGTTTCATGCTTTAAAAAATTCATCCATTGTGGCAGGTGTAAATGATAGCCAATGATCTGAGGAGAGAGGCAGAGAGAGAATGTGAGTCTCCTTCCAGAAACTAAGGCTGATTGAGGGTTGAAATATGAATGAATTGAATTCATCATCTGAAACATACACAAACTGTTCCAGTGCCGCATGCATGTGTGCTCAAGTGTAGGATTAGAGAAATTACTGTGGGACTTTGGGGGAATTGCAGGGTCTTGACTAGAAGTGTTAAATAAATGTGCTGGGAAATTGAGGTTAGAAGGGAATCTAAGAGCAATTAAAAGGGCTTTAAATGAGTATTGGCGAGGAAGAGCCTCACAGTCGTGGTACAGAAAATCATACAGTATGTGGGCACACAAATATGGGCTTGCTGAACATTTCATTAATAGAGAATTTGTCGTCTTAACAGCTTCCCCGCTCTCTATTTGGAACATTTCACTTTACTCAAAAGAAAATGTGTGGCTGAACACTTCATGTTTTTGCAGAAATCAGCACACATGCTAGAATAGGGTTATTTGCAGTTAATCTCATATAATATTCAGCAATTTAGAGACAGAGTATATGCTTTGAAATAAAGCTTCATTGTCAGAATCTTGGTTTCACAACAAACCTTTAATATCTATTAAACAGACGCACTAGACAAATAAAAATAAACTATTAGAGAAAATTGACGTATTTGTATTCAATTAAAATACCCTGCAACTACTACAAATTATGTTTAATTATAATTTTATATTGGTAAGTCTTCAGTAAAATTTTAATAAATACATTCATGGATTTGAAGTATTTTGATACATAAAATAAGCATGTATTTTAAAATAATTTTTGCATTGTTTTAATAAACACAAATATTTAATAAAATAATATAGTCTATTCTCAAGAAGGACTAACCTCTCACCTCAGAAATTCTGTTTGGCTTTTGACATTTTCTTCATTTTTTTCATTCTTTTGATTTCATTCTGTTCTGGGTGATTATTAAACTGAGCAGAGCCTTCAGAACTGATTGAGAACAGTGTCATCTGTGTTAGATGAGCGTTTCTTAAACACAGTCACAGAAAGAACATTTGCTGCTTTTGTTTGCTGAAATATCATTATAACTCAAGCTCAACAAATGACATATCACATATTAATAATAACATAGTGCAGGCCTTTATTACGTTATCACATTATTATTGTCATATAGAAGCTGCTTTATATGTATATATAATTTATTTATTCATATTTTTTGTAGATCTGTAAACATGTTTAAAATGATGATTGGAAAGACTATTTTCTAGAATGGATAATATTTATAACATATTCAAAATGACTAGTAATTATGTAGTATTTACTAGTATACTTTGCCTGCCTTCAATGAATGAATGAATGAATGAATAAATAATACCCATGACCTAATTTATCATGTTTGAAAAAAGTAAAATTAATTGGCTATTATATTTGCAGTGGTTGCTTTTTTTTTAAATGAAAGTTTAATGTCAACCTTTTATTTATTTATTTGTTAACACTATGAAATCAACACAAATATCCGTTTCATTATCATGGATGTCATGTTGATCTAGCAGATGTGGAAGGCACTGAAACATCCCCAGCATACAGTAGATGTCATATGAAGAAACATCTTTGGATGGCCTTGAGGAGCTGTGAAGTATCTGCTGGATTTACAGTAGTACAGTCATGAAATATGAAACTAATGTCTGGACAAGGAGCCGAGTGAAGTGTTTGTCAAGATCTTTATTTATTTGATTTTTCTGTTGTATTGTCATCCACACGGGAAGGCTGGTCATTCAGGATGACAAAAAAGCCTTTAATACACCTAAAGGTATCAGCTGTGTTACTTCTGCAGTCTCTTTTCACTCGATTCGATGTCAGAAAGGCACAAGTTTTGTGATCAAGGATAGAGATACAGAAGAGAGTGATGCTGTTTAGCCCTACCAAAAACTAATAATAAACTGGTTGTGTGAGCGTGCAGAGAACACATGCTTTGTGTTCAGCTGGAGATGAAATCACTTCAGTAAAAAATAAAGGTTTTTGACCATGTTTATAATGCAAAATCTGTTTTCTACAGAAACTATTATCCCTTCTGTGCACTCATATTTCAGATTTATGATTCAATTTTATACAGTAAGTTTGCTTAGAGGTGGGTTTTGTTGTGCTGAACACATTATTCAGCTGACAGAGATCAGTTCGATTATATTCAGAGTCAGGGTGTGAAGTACCTGCCGTCTAAAATCATGACCTTCAGCTGCTGAAGAAACGGTGAGGCAGAAATCGCCTTTAATTTCAACCCATTCAATTAGTTCAGCTTTTTAAAATATTTTTCTTCTTTCAGAGTCTGGGATAGTGTGCTGTGATCCTCGCTGGCTGTTAACATTTCACAATGTCAGACTCAGGAATAAGGTATTGTACATTTAGTCAGACAAACTGAAAAACAAGGCAAAAGTTTTTGTGGGGAAAGGAAAAGAAAAATAGAAAGGAAAAAAAAAAAAAAAACCTCAAGATTAAGTACTGTAAGTGCAAAGGAATATTTGCAAGAAATATAGAGCTATAATTATTGTTCCTGTTTTAATGTAAACAATGTATTTTTTGGCTTTCAAAGAAAAAAAATATAAAATATGGCAAAACTGTGTTAAAACTATGATACAAAATGTATATGAATGGAAACGGGTTTGAATCATTTTTTGAATCATAATGAGTTAAAACAGCTGATGAAAACACCATAATAATCCACAGCACTTCAGTGTACCTCTTAACTAATAAATTAAAATAATTTAGATAATAAATAAATATAAATATATACATACATATTTAAAATTAAGACAACTTAGTGCATGTTTTCATGGTAGTCCTGTAAATTATTATGCATTTTTAAGAATTAAACACTTATTGCATGGATAATAATAATAATAATAATAATAATAATAATAATAACAATAACTTAAAAGTACATTTACTTCACACCAAATCACAAAAGAATGCAATGGAAATAATCATTCAAAATACACCATTATATAAACATAAATAAAGCAAATAAGCAAGCAAACAAATAAATAAATAAACA
The DNA here is from genome assembly GCA_032359235.1 of Enteromius mattozi. NCBI lineage: Eukaryota > Metazoa > Chordata > Actinopteri > Cypriniformes > Cyprinidae > Enteromius > Enteromius mattozi. The sequence goes on from JAUMHE010000075.1 coordinate 5,132,986, forward strand.
ACACACTGGTATTGTTCTGAGAGTGTGTTAATTCATATACAGTACATGATCACTGTTGTACAAAAGACATTATAGACACTCTGTGTATACTGTAGTATGAGAATATGGATATTGAATTTGAAATGCGCAGGAATTTACTGACTCACTGTTTCTTTCTTTCTTCTCTTTTCTCATGTGTTCCAGCTATAACTTGGCTTGCTGATTTGACTGATATTGCATAGAAATTAGTACATCAAGATATAATACATCAAACATTTAATAAAACCAACATGCTGGGATTAAATATAGCTGGAAGAAAAATCCAAAGTGAGATAGGAGATGACGTATTTATCACAGAGACGGCGACGTGTTCATTACAGAACACTTCAGCTGTAAAAAACCAATAAATAAATAAAAAAGAGCTCCGCTGTCACCATGATCCAGCCACAGGAAGGCCAAACCTAATCTGATTGGATAGATTACACAAACATATTTTTATCTGCCTCTTTGTTGTCAAGACACCAGAGGGCTTGTCAGGAGGTATCCAAACAGAAAATTCCTTTGATATATTTTTGTTTCCGACTAGCTGACAATCCCTCGGAGGAACGGAGGAGCTAAAGGAAGGTCACCTTCAGCAGGGATGTAAGGACATGGAGATGATATTTGGTGACTTTGAAAGGCAAGCAGCAATCCGCACGATTACAGCAGGTAAAAAACCTCATCCCCGCGTTACAGAACCATGTCGCTCTTGCCCCGCAGCCCAATTTCTGCCTCCTCTGGCCTTGCGCTGACATTATTTCAGCCTCGGCAAATGTCAAGGACATGGTTCTCTTAGATGCCCAGCAGGAAATAATCCACTGTGCCCTCAAAACAAATGAAACCGCTTCGGGGCCAACACAGGGGTTATCTATTGAAGATGGAAAGCCAAGAACACTGTGTTTTCGGTAATGGCTACAATGAGCATCAGACGTGTAAACACGTATATATAAAACATCAGTCTTGGAGATGAGAATAAAGGGTTCTTTAGGAGGAGAACTTCATCGATCTGACTCAGGGACTCTGTCTCGAAGCTGAAGGTTTACACTCTCTTTCTATTGTCTTTTTTCAGTGTTTCTGGTTCATACCGGACATCGGTAGTTTTTTGACTCGGTCGCTGAAGTATAAGATATCTGTGTGAAGCAAGAAGTCATGATTGGCAGCAGTGTGTTTCAGCTGTCAGCTGTATGTTTTCATACAGCAATGTTTCTAAAAGAGCAAGCCTTGACAAACGAGGTCGATCTATAGCTGTAGAGTCATGAAAATATCCATTTGATGATCCAATTTCAAGGCTTTTCACTCTACTCGACATAATGAATATTAGTTACTGTTTATTAACTCCTTTGCTGTCATGGACGTCATTTTCAGTGACTTAGTATGCAGCGCTTCTGTCATTGACTTATTTTGGCAGTGTGTGTTTTCACTGTTATACTTTTAATAGTGTTTTGTGAGTGTGATCAAAAATGTGTCAGTCTTAATGGTAAAATAAGAAAATCTTACACGACAGGTAAAAAAGATTCACAACTCGAGTGATTAATTCTTTCAGAAGATCAAGTTTCTGCAAATGTATCATAGTTACTGTAGTTAAGTATTATTAGTATTAAACTAAATGTTTGACAATTAACATTATCAATGTTCTTCATATCTATAATTTAAGAGTCGCATGCGTATGTTAAAATGTTTAATTTTAGTTCATTTATTAATTATTTTTTGAGTATGTGAAAGAACAAGTTTCTTTTAAGAAGCTGTGTGTTGTTTTAGCCATAAAGCATACAGACATTAACGTATGTCAAATATATCATATTGTAAGGGTAAAAGGTGTCCAAGGTAAACACTAAATGTTGTATTTGGGTTGATCACTGGAGCAAAGAATTCTTCATGAAGTCCAAAATGGCTAACATTTTAGACACACTGCGATTACTTTATTAAAACCCTGAGAAACATTCTTCCACTGTTTTAGAACAATCCTACTTTTCAGTATTTTCATTCATGTGTGAATGTAATTATGTTGCTCATTAATAATTAGGAGTTTAAAAACTACCTTTGTTCAGAAGTTTCCGTCTGCCTCCCTAAATGGTGTTTTTAATCAGTTTTCATTGTTCACACTGAAATGATGTGGGTGGAATAAATGTTAATATGTCATAATTGCTATCTTTGTATTCAGGCTCATTTCACGGGCAGCACGGGCAGTGGCTGGCGATCTCTAACTGTAAATCAAACACACTTCAGACACAAGGACCTTTCAGTATACGGTCAGTTCATACAGAGCAAAGATGCATACTAAGGTGGATAGACAACACCAACCTGATCTTGCCAAGTGCAACATCTTTGTTGACCCTGGGACAACATTGTGATCAACCATAAGATTTGAAGAACCAGTTTACAGTTTTTGTGAAGTTTAGGCTTACAATCAGTGTTTGGTGCTTGTACATCAGTGTCAGTCATCTATCATTTCCTCTGATTAGGCATTACTCATGGGTAAGAGTAGGTTTAGGTGTAGAGATATGGTCAAGACTATATTTTTGTATTAAAATGTTGTTCCAGGGTCAACAGAATATGTTGAGCTAGGGACACATCGACCTTGGCAAAATCAGGACGTTCAGTTAGACAAGATAACAGCAATCTGTTGGCCAAACTACAGATTATTGTAGAGTTTAGAGTTTTTTTAATGATTTCTTATGATCACCAAGGTTGCATTTACAGTAAAAGCAGTAATTGTGAAATATTAATACATTAAAAAATAATTAAAAAATAAAATTAAAAAGCTGAATTTTCAGCATCATTTCTCCAATCTTCAGTGTCACATCCTTTAGAAATCACCCTTTAAAGATGATTTGGTGTCTCTTTCAATAATTTTCAACAGTTTCTGTTGTCTAATGTTTTTAAGCAAACTGTAATACACTACATTTTGTAAGTAAATAAAGTCATTAATAAAGGGAGGATTACACGAATGAATGAATGAAAGTATCTGGAGTTTCAGAATGTAGGGCTGTGTTTTTACAGCTCTTATACCTCAGATATGCTGCTTAAAAAAAAAAAAAAAAAAAACTTTGTTTTAAATCATATGTTTTAAAGCCATACTGCTTTAAAATATACTGCAAACTAAACTAAACTGTTAAATACATGAGAAAAAAAAACAAAAAAAAAACATGCATGAGATAAAAAAAAAAACCCAGTCACTTATATCTGTGAAAGAAAACTGAGTTATGGGGAGCGGGTGATCATTATATGGTAGTTGTGTACACACACTGTTCATCATGTAAGTGCCCTTTAAGGAAAACTAAGGTTTTATTAATTGTATGATGTTTTAAGTTTAAAGATTTATGTAATTTATACCAAATAGAATTACCAAATACTGAATTTACTGTCAGTTGCAGTCTATACTGCATTTAAATATGGCATTGCTGTTTAAATAATAATAATAATTAAAAAAAAAAATGAATAGAAAAAAAAACTACTTTTCACTGGTAGTGTCTGAGTGTGCATACATATGCAATGTATATTATTTTCTCTTGTAGGTTTTTCTTTAGGTAATGAGTCATGGTCTTAATAATAATAATAGATGGTAGCATATTAATGTCAATATATTTCATATCAAAACCAGCCTTAGTATCCTTTACTTTCACTGGACTCAAATATGAGAATATCTCAACACAATAAAAATGTTAATTTGAGTCTCAGAGACTCCTGGCTTCTGAATAAAGCATTTTCTTCAGCCGTTACCTCAGCTGATGGGCTTTACATGACACATAAAGGAACTCCAGCTCAACAGGACTGTTTAACTGTGGGACGGCAGTCTACAAACCAGAGGAAATGACCTCGTTCCAGCTGCCATCAGTGTAGATGTGACATAACTCCCCCAAAAAGCGCTCACGGTTCTGTGCACCTACGGATTACATTCACAGCAGGATCTAGACAATGTCAGCTCATTTTAGAGGGCATTTACAATCGCTGTCCCTATTCAGACCCCCCTTCTCCAGACATCCAATCAGTGGTCATTAGCCCCTCGATGGGCGTCCTCGTCTGGGCTCTTTCCTCTCGCTCTGGCCCTCACCGCCGCCCGCTGGGCCTCTCTGAGTGTCCGCACCACTTCAAATCAATACGATCCATTCAAATAAATCACAACTTTTGTAGAGGAAGTTCAGCAAGTAAGCTGAAAGTTCAGATATCGACAGCTCCTTTAGAAATCTGTTCCGCGCTGGATGCCGGCAGGAGGCTGGGAATGCGGGATGGCCTCGTGCCTGACCCTAAATCAGTTCAAGGCATGTAGTTCAGACACAAGTGGATTGTCCAGATTTAGTCTGAGTTTTCTCTGAAAGGCTCGACGGGCCAGAAACAGACAGAATAGGGTGATGAAAAATGAATGAGCGAAGGAGAAGAACAGACTCACGGCCAGATCAGTTTCAGCCCCTCGCATTGTGGGAAACATTCATGATCTTTGTGGTTTACTTGTCTGCCTTTTTTACTTATTTTTTTATTTTTCCACACCTTATGAAAATAACACAGAACCTGAAAAGTTGTAAACTATGTTGTTTTTTCAGATTCAGTTTCAACCATGTTCTTGAAGTATTACTGAATTTATGACCAAAAATGAAATCTAGAAGTACATCACACGGTTCCTCCTGCAGTGAATGGGTGCCGTCAGATTGTGAGTCCAAACAGCTGATGAAAACAAATCCATCATTAAGGTGTTTTGACTTGCGATTCTGGCTAAATAAATAAATAAAAACTTGTCCTAAAAAGATTCCTCCAGTGACAGAAGTCCATGTCCTGTTGCCGTCTCACATCAAAATACACCATATTTTTTAGAGCTGCTACAAACAGTGCTTGATCTGTGCATATTTCTGTCCTGATTCAGACAATTATTGATTGTAGCTTTTTATTGTCTTAATGGTGAATTTATTACAAACACCCATCTTGTCACTTCATAAGACATTCATTGATGGACAGATTTCTTGTGGATTATCTGCTGTTTTATGTGATGTTGTTAAACAAATTTCAGGAGGAGCGCGCACAAATGCACGCATTATTTCCATTATGCATTATTTCCTATCAGCCTATTAACCAACATCCAATCATGTTTATTCACCTCCGCCTTAAATAAGCATGTCTACTTCCCTTCCACATCTAGCTACGCATCCCTCCGCCTCCCCTACTCCGCCGCCTTTTCGCACCTTCCATCACGGGGGGCAAGCGGGGTCCGAGCCGGACGCCGAGCTCTGCCCTCGCTAGGGTTCAAACCAGTAGGGCTTGGAGTCAGCCGAGCTACTGGGTCGCCCCCTGGACAGCACGCTTAAATTTATTTATGAGGAAGTGCGAACTCGTGAACTGCTGTTTGGGCTCTCATTGTGCCGGCACCCATTCACTGCAGAGGATGCATTGCTAAGCATGTGATGTAATGCTATATTTCTACAAATCTGTTAAAATGAAGCATCAAACATGTAGGATGGCCTGAGGGGTGAGTACATATTCTCAAATTCATTTTTAGGTGAACTGTTCCTTTAAGACCCTGGAACACAATGTCACTGGAGTCAGATATGAGCTGCATTGTTTTTCTTCCCTCAGCGTCAAGGGAGTCTTTATACACAGACTGCTGGATGCACAATCTGCAGTGTCTTAGTTCATGCTGTGAATTGTCTCTTGTTTCATCTTCTTTGAATGCTGTTTGGGTGTCATCCTTTCAGCTGAACAGCTGAAGCTGCATAAAAGAGGCTCACATGTTGTTGATTGCAATGACTTGTGTTGGCAAAAGACTGTGATGCATTGTTGAGCTTGAACATAATGGTAGAGCAATAACTGGCTAATACAACTGCACATGAAGATAAAGTCCTTCAAAGTGTTGCAATCGTTCATACAGTCAACATTAACATTTTATTACTATAGAGGATGTAATTTTTTTAATGCTTTACCAATTATATTGTCTATGGCTGTCAAAACATATTCGGAATAACCAAGGATGGATGGACGGATGGATAGACAGATAATACTTTCTATACAAATGTTTTTATTTAAACAAAGTTTTTATTTAGCAATAAATAAATTAATAAATTAATTTATTATTATTACTATTTGTCATGATCAGCTGGATGTGCCAGTTCAGTTCTCTGGCTGGCACTCTAGCAGCAGACTCTATCTGTTTGTTTTTCTGTTTCGTCATGCCTGGACTCATGCACAAACTCATATTAGCCTTTCTGG
>JAUMHE010000075.1:5152398-5167363 GCA_032359235.1 Enteromius mattozi
CTAATGTTTATCAGTACATTACAGAAAATAATGAACTTTATCACAATATGCTATTTTTTTGAGAAGGACCTATATATATATATATATATATATATATATATATATATATATTTATATAAATGTGTGTGTGTGTGTGGAACTTAAATATGTGTTGGATGACTCCACAGACTTTTCACTTTAAGGCAAAGGTGTCTTCCTGACCCTGACTGCTGTAACATACCATCATGCATTTCTCTCGGGACCGTGTTTTCAGCCAGAGCTGGTTCTTGTCTCACTTCCTGGTTATGTTGACGTTTCTGTACACGTCCTCAACAGCACACATCCTAGATCTGTTTTTATTTTAAAGTACGCAACAAAAGAACTGCTGTTCATAAGAGGCTTTATTTTTCTCATTCTCATTTCTTGTGAAACTATTGTATTATTGGCTGCTTGATCAAGTAATGGCCACTCATACTATATTTGCATTTTGATTTAAATTCCTTCGATGTCAAAGCATCCTCCATGAACATAAATTCGAAACATCTTTTCCTAGGACTTGCCGCTAAAATTAGCCTTGTTGTTATTTTCCAAGCTCTGTTTGAGAGCATTGAACAAACTCATTTTCTTGGAGGGTTTCATGAAAGCAAGGAGATATTGACCAAGCTTTAGCAAGTGTTTCATTTTTAGCTCTTTCAGAATGGAAATTGTTTATCAGAGTAAATGTAATAGCAGCACTGTAACACATTACACAAGCAAGGATAAAGGTAGAACTGAAGCAGGCACCATCTTGCTTGTGAACATAACTCCAGCTTTTCCACTGAGAACTTTAACCTGGTCTTTTCATCAGAGTTCTGGTGCATCATGGGTCCTGCTCACATTGAGTGATTAGTTGAAGGTTACATCTGGCGGGTTTCACCTGAGCAGCAGCCCTCCGAACCCTTCAATGCTCACACATATGGAGGGCTGGCATTTCAGACTGAATTGCGCAGAGGAAAGTTAAATTTGTATTGTCATGTGCCGATGGACCCTGACAGCTGGTGTGTTAATGATTTAAATGGTTTGTCACATCACGTTAAACTGCCAATGACTTTTTCATTAGAGCAAATTGAAGTGAGACAACAAAACTATAAATGTATAATTGTCGTGAAGATAAATTGTTCTATTAACTTTATAATTCCTTCTAACGTATTATTATCTGCATGAGAGGATAGTTTTACATTTTCCTTAAATTGTGCCATTGATGAGAATGAGGACAATTATTACAAATTATAACAGAGTAAATATATTTAAGCACAAACAAGCTGGAGTCATGACACTTATTCAGTTCAGTACAATTCTCTCTTTTGTAGAAAAAAAAAAATATTGCATGCATGCTCACTTTGATTCTACACTCATTTATTTCGATGAACACATTTAGACATCATACATTTATCACTTTCCCAAGTTGAAATGTTTAAACCGGCAGTAGATATTTTAATTGCAGCACCTGGACACCCAAACATGTTGAGTGAGTTAGTTATTTCCTGTTTAATCAGTATGGCGAAGAAAGTCGACTAGCAGGTTTAGAATAAGCAGCTCATTCGAGGTGAAATGCAATATTCTACAGCTCAAAGATTTAGTTTGTTTATCAGGTTGGGTACAAAATAAAACTACACATCAGCATCAGTTTGTGGTGCCACCAGAACGCACGGAGTGTAGAAACAGACACAAACACTGCAGATTATTTGTGATACAAGTTAAAAAGATGACAGCACAAGCATGGTTTTGCATTTTAATGTGCAACACAACCCAGATATTTTTCAAAAAATCGTGTTTATTCAGACTTAGCAGTTGGAACAAGACTGCTTCAGGATTTGCGATTGTTCAGCTCGGTTTGATTCCATTTATTTCCAACCTGAAAATAAGCTTATGTTGATTGATTTAGCAGAACCATTGGACTTTCAGTCTAGACAGCTTAAAAACATGTACCCTTTCTTCACGGATAAAATCGCATCTAAACCGTCCTACGAGGGGTTCCTACTAATGGTGGCTTCTGCTCTGCGTAATAATTGCGACCCTGTTCAATAAAGTCAACCAGACAAAAGACCACTGACCTGGCATATTACCCCAGAGAACAGGAAGACTCATTTAGGCCTTCAGCTCTTCTCCGTGAATACGAAAAGACTCAGGGGGATCAATTCATAAAAAAATACACCATCTCACAATTCCTTTCAAATAGCACATTATCTATTTCTGAATCCTCTCGGTATGGAAGATGACTTTTCTTTGCTTGAAGGAAAAACACAGAACTGAGAAGTATATTTTATGATGAGGAGAATCAGACTTGCTGGCTGTGCTGCTGTACGACTCTGAAGCAACATCTAAAATAATTTTTTCAAATGAAACTAAGCGTAGGTGTGGGACAAATCTTCAGGAAGAACATCTTTGAGGCCATTTAGTACAATTCATAAAAGCAGTAAAACTCATTTTTTTATGAGTATTTAGTACGACAATCTGCACCTTTATGACCAAAGGCCGTGAAAAGTTCCCACAATTATAGTGGAACAGAGAAACACAGCCAGTCTCTGGCTCTCGGGACAAAGGATTGAGCATGACCTTGAAAGTGTGCTTTTCATTGTAAAGAGACCAGGAGAAAGAAGTTGAGCAATGTAGTTTGAAGTGGAAACATGAGATGCAACCTTATCAAAACAGAAAAGTATCGCCAGCCATTTAAAGGGTTCGTAAACAAATCTTTTACAATATATTACAATAAAAAATGTGCAAAAGTACATACAGTAGTGTACAGTATGTGTTTTCTGAAGCTGGTAGGCTGCTTCTGGCTTCTCCAAACCATGATAAGGTTAGATTTGCACCTTTTACACATTTCTTTTTTTTAGTGGTGGCGTTATTGTGGTTTTCTGTCAGTACTCTGCATACAGTTTTTATATGTTGATATTATGTGATCTTTTTGTACCTCACTTTGGTCTTAAAATGTGCACTATAAAATTTAATTTTTGGCTGTAAATGTGCACTATAAATAAACTGAACTTGTACTAATCAGACATGTTTCCAAATGGACATTTACATACAATTTATTCTTGCATTTGAGAAAAAAGAAAAGAATAGAGAAAAAAACTGGATGGAGCATAATGAGGGAGTCTTTTCTTTTTTTTTTTTTTTGGCTGGGCTCTTTGTAACTTGACAAAATGTGACTCAGTGGCCAAAGATGTCCGTCTGGTTGTACAATTTTAGAAAGAATGAATTTTTAAAGATGTAACTGTTAAGTGGGTTTGACTTTCTAGACTGTCTCAATCACAGCAGCTGTCAAACGGTCACTTGCTCATCCATGTCTCTTTAGTGTCTAGATATTTGCACATATATGTTTCTTAGATTTTTACATCCACTGAAACATACAATATTACAATACTGACAGTTTATATTATATTATAAATATATGTATTTCATTCTGCTACTTTAGATAATAGTATAATATTACAGAGTTGCAATTATACAGCAGAGTTTTTAGTAAATTATGGATCCAACCTTACATACAGCTTTCACATGGCTTCTGAAAAGCATATATATATATATATATGTTTGTATGTATGTTATGTTTATTATTGTTTTATGGTGCAAACAAAATCAATGTAAATGGTACTGAATTTAATGTCAGTGATTAACTACAATAAAATAACCTAACATCCATGAATTTCACCTATTTCATACACAAATGTCTAAAACCTACGGTATATCAACTACATTCCTTCAAACAGGAATACAAACAGTTTTATAAGAAATATGTCAATATATGATATCAATAGTTCATATGTCAGGCTTTACAGGGACAATATTTGTAAAATATTTGTACATCTCTGTGAAATGCTTACATTTCAGCTTTAGCTTTTATGCTGTTAATAATGTATGTTTCAGTAGATGTGCAGCATGTGAAACAGTCTTCTCAGATCTTATCCTTTGAACAATTTAGATTATTTCAGAAAACGTATAGCAAAATAAAGAGTAAAAAAGTTAGAAGCAAAAAAAATATCATTAATCCCCAAAAAAATAAATGAATATATAAAAGCACATCATCAGTTTCAGCCAACCGTTGTGGACATCTACAGGTACAATGTGTTAATAAATGGATCACACAGATTTTGAAAAATAAGAAAGTGAGATTTGTCTGAAATGGACAAGATCATTGGTCAATTCTGATGGCTCCTTTATTTTCCAAAAAAAAAAAAAAAAGCTCGGTTTCTCTATTTACAACTTGTGCAAAAACATTTAAAGGTTTCAAGGACTTTACATTGTAAGTTCATTTCAAGGCACATACATGGGACAACAACAACAGTTTACTAGTGGTAACAAACGAAAGAAATTAAGTGTACATAGCAATCAAAAAATTACTTTGGTTCCCAATGGATTCTACTTGCAAAACCCAGCTTACAAACCAAACAAATCACCGTATGTGAAAAGCAGAATGACTCCCCATCTTAAACATGAAGAAAAAGACCCAAATACTAAAACATGAAACATCATGGTTGTTGTTAAACCTGTCACGGTTTTCAGATTGCCATTCTTTCAAACATCAGCCAGAATTTGTCTTGTCCTAATGTAAAACCGCCATGTCAACCCATGTGCTGAAATCTGTATTAAATAAGTTTTAATAGTGAACATATATATACCAAATTGCACATGTGAGGAAACCTTTCAAAAAACATAATGACAAATATATTCTTTCAAAAAAAGAGTGAAAGGGACACACAAAGATCAAAGACGAATTCAGCCACATTTGTGGTAGTGCTTTGTTCAGACTGACCTCACAGTCATTTAAGAGTAATTATTCCAAACCAAATCAATGTGCTTTTTCAAAAGACGGATTGAACGTTGGGTAGAATTACGGACGCAAGGCATTGCTCACAGTCCCTTTTGTGTAATACATCCATTTGACTACAGGGCCACTACTGTGATTTTCAGCTCATCCATAGAAAATAAAGAACAATGTACGCCACACGAGTGAAGCAATGAGTCACTCTGAATCATAACACGCCATTCTTGTCTGGAGGATAGACCTTGACTTGTTAGCAATGTCATCTATCGATGTCTGTCAGGATGCTGTTTGCAATTGCCCTTCAAAATGTGTGCTTTCCATTCAGTACTGCCTTCGAAATGTGTAAGCCACAGATCTCTGTGTAAATAACGTCAAATCCTTCACGTGAACCACATTAAGACATACTGCTGGGTTACAGTAAGGCAATAGATTAAACTGTTCGGTATGAAACATTTCTGGTTTTGGTAGCAACCCAGCAAAAGCTAGCTTTGAGGACTTCGGCGGAGGATAGTGGCCCAAGTGGCAATACTTTTCTGTGAAAATACGTTGGCGAGAGGCTGGGGACAGATTTATCTCACTATCGGGTTAACTTTGCAGCGATTCATTTGGGTCTGAGCCACCGCAACCGCCTCCTCCCGGGGAACCTGAGCCTGACAACCGCACCGGACTTGTGTGGAGGAAGTCTGTTAAAAAGAGTTACGGGTGGCCACAGGATTTGAAATGAATTGTTAATGGTGTACACATCAGTTAAAAGCCTTCAGATGAGAAATGGAGGCTGAGGATGTTCCAGATTTCAAGGAAAAGTAGGGACCGGGTGGTCGGAGAAGCCTGTTGGGATGCTAAGGAGAAATACTTTCATGACCACAGAATGCAGTAGCCCTTTTTGTTTGTGCCACTGAGATGAACCTTGTGGGTTGATGGTAGTTATCCTGTGCAAGCACCAACTGTGTTAGTCACAGAAATCAAACATTCATTTGATTTTGAGCAATTCCAAAAGCAATTTGGATGTAAACAAGTATCCAGCCATCTAGTCTGAATCCTAAAGCCAAGTTGGAGAGTGATGAAGGGTTAACTCTGGCAATTAGGACCACCACCCTGACTACAAACCCCCATCCCAGTCTTGAATCCTCCTGCCAAATGAAAATAACCTCTGCATTTTTTCCCTTTCTTGGACCAGGGATTATGCAGTGGGGGTTTGAACTCGGCCCACAAAATAAAATCTTGTCAAAGCAAGTAAAGTCTATGAGTAACAGCGCATGATAAATACTTCTCCACAGCAAGCCTGAATTCCAAACTCGGCTCTCTGTACCGGAAAACTGGAGTGCTATTAAAAAAAAATGTTCTAATTGCACTCATGCAGGGATCTGAAACTCTTTCAAAGACGGAATCTGGCATGTGCCAGTTCGTCTCCGTGAAAAGAGGGCTTTTGTTTAAATGCCCATTCATCATCCCACCTGATGTGATGCATGATTAAAAAGGGTTTTGGTCAGTAAAGGAAAAGCCAGACAATGATGTGGATGCCGCTGTAGAATGCACAGAAATAGATGGAGATGTGGAGCTCTGAGTAGTACCCTGGCCTAATTTATAAATCAGAGAGCATGTTTCAGAAAGAAAGTATATAAAAGGCAAATACAGATTTAATGTTGACATTTTTCATCGTTTTCTGAAGTTTTACAATTCATAATTAAAAAAAAAAAAACATGAAGGAGATTACCGAGCTCCCTCAGGATATCATAAGTTTACCTCAGGGGGTTAGTTATTCTATTAGCTCATTTAATGTTTGGGCTGCTAATTGCTTGAAAATAAGGCTAAGACACAAAAGCTTTTTCCAGAAAAGCCAGGATTTTAACATGCTAGAGTGTCTGTGCTCTATTTGAGCTGTATGTACTGAGACAAGCTGCCCCCTGCTGGGCAAAATGATACACAAATATGCCCTGAAAAACACTTGCACAGGAACCCTTCTCCCTACCGCATTCAGCGACGTAGGCTTCTCTTGTGAGAACTGCAGGGTTTTGAAGAGTGGTCCCTTTTCCCTTCAAATGTGATTTCCACAAAAGCTCATTTCCTGAATGACTGCTCATGCTCTCTGCTGCATTAAGAAAGTGCACTTCAATTCCAAAAAAAAAAAAAAAAAAAAAAACTCAGCTCTTGTTTTTTTTTTTTTTTTCTACTGCAGCTTAATCAGCGGAGTTTTGGTTTCCTGACCACTGTGTTATCTTAACTACTGTTGTGTGAAGGGGTAGCTGTATTTCAGCACAAAGGGCATATTTTGGTTGTGTGGTTAGCAACGTTTTTAAGATCTTAAAGTGGTAGAGAGGCAAAACCTGTGGACTACACTTGCAGCAGGTAGCCAACGTGCTTCGATTATACAAAACATCCGCAGCGTCCTTGAGCGAAACCACTTTGAGCCTCACACATATTACAAAACCATTTCATATTTACTAAGAATAGAAAATATAGCAGAATTCCACATACTTGTCCACAGTATAAATTACCATGTTGACTGCACCTGGAAATATATATATATATATATATATATATATGTGTATATATGTATACGTGTATTGTACAGTATATTGAACTACATTTTCTTTGAACAAATGGTTTTAGCATCTGTCGAAAAGCATCATGTGTGGCAGAAGTCCACACTGGGAACATTACTGCTCTTGCAGTACGCTATGCTATTGTTACTGAGGTGACAGTCTCTGAGGCCGATCCCTCCATTAGGTGTGTAGATGGGCTGAATTCTGAAGTCCCCTTTTAAAAGCTGCTCATTGTTTAGTGACACTATCTGAAAGCTCGTTTCAGTCATTTCCAGGATGGAGTTATCCTTTTTGGTGCCGGCCTCGCAGTAGTCATCTTTTCTCCTGCCACGATTGTATTTCCATTTGGATGATGATGACCTGCTTTTCTTGTGCATGTGCCAGCAAAACAAGCTTAGAAGTGTCACTAAGACCACCAACACCGCCCCACCTATAACTCCAGCCAACAGGAGCGTGGAGGTATTGTCTTGCTGGGCAGCCTGCTCAGATTCAGAGTACGTGGATGTGGATTTGGTCTTAGCCTCAGAACAGATAGTATCCTCGCCCGGTCTGTACGTGTTGAGAGTATCCAGAACATACACGCAGATGCGGTAGATAGACCTTGGTTCTAAATTTGACAGGCTAAGCCTTCGTTGGTATCCCGGGACTGTTCTTTCTCGAGTGATGTCACTCATCAAACTCTGTCCCATCTTGACCCAAGTCACCTTGTAAGCCGTCACAGTGAAGTAAGACTCCCAGCTCACGTCAATGCAGGTGGAGTTCACAACGTGAAAGGAGATTTTTAAGGGGTCTTCGTAAGGCGGCAGGGGACCGGGAGGGAACTGCGGGAATGGAGGTGTGGGGTTGGCCGAGGCAGGGTAAAAAGCAGTGGGTGAAATGGTTGTGAAGTGGGTGGTTCTGGAGGTGGTCGTAGTGATGGTGGTGGTTCTGCGGGGTGGCAATGTAGATGGATATGAATGGGTTGGCCAGGGATGCAGTACGGTGCCCGCTGGGCAGTCAATGGCATCTAGGGTGAGTTCTCGAATTACCATGCCACGCACCCTTTCGGGACTCTGGCACGTGAAGCCACGGACGTTTATCGCAGAAGGCAGAGACCTGAGCCATGCGATGACCCACTTAATGTTGCAATCACACCTCCAGTGGTTGTTCCTCGCATTAAGGTGCCTCAGGTTTCTCAAACCGTCAAAGACACCCGGTGGAAGAAGCTGAAGCTGATTGCTAGAGATGTCTAACTTCTCTAGTTTGGAAAGCCCATCAAAGGCTGTCACTTCAATGGTGTCCATCTGGTTTTCCTGCAGGTTGAGCTTGGTCAGGGATGCGCTAGGGAGCAATGGTGGTGGAGCAGTGAGGGAGTTTCGAGCCAGGGACAGTTCCCTTAGGTTGACAAGGTCCTGGAAGGTTCCAGGAGCTATGCCTTCATCCTCAAGCAAGTTCCCATCCAGCAAAAGTCGCTGCAGGGTGGTGACATTCTGAAAAGCATCCTCGTCAATGTCGGCAATGCGATTCTCGTCCAAACGCAGCTCCTTGATATCTGCCGGTAATCCTATAGGAATACTGCTCAGGTGGTTTTTGGTGAGGAAAAGAAGCTTGAGGCTGACAGCCTCCCTGAAAGCCCCCTCCTCTACCCCTACGGTCGAGATGGAGTTGTCATCCAGGTGGAGTTCCTCCAGCATGGATAGCTGGGCAAGTGCTGCTCTGGAGATAGTCTGGATGTTGTTTTCCTGGAGGTGCAGCACTCGAACGTTCTTGGGAAGGTTGAGGGGAAATTCATCCAGCTGATTTCCATACAAGTAAACAGTATCTACAGAGGCAACATTGTGTAGCTCCAATGGAAAGCCGGCATTGTTGATCTGATTGTTGTGGAGGAAGAGAGTCTTGTATCCCTCTTGCACCCCCAGAGGCACAGACGTCAGGCTCCTCTCATTACAGTAAACAAATGTTCTATCACAGCGGCACTCCTTGGGACAGGAGGAGACGGGGCTGAACTGCACATGCAAGCTCAACAACACTGTCAACCAAAAGCGAAGAAATGAAGTCCAATCGTTATTCCAAAATCCAGCTTGAAACTCCATAGTGAAAAAGAATCAGTGGTTGGAGGGAGTAAAAAGGAAATCCAGCAAAATTAAGTCCTCTAAAAAACTACTCTAATGCGCAGTTCGCAGATAAACCAGGAATTTGAGGAGTAATCCCTTGATAAATTCTATTCCTTGTCTGGAGAGGTGGTCTCATTAGAGTGCATGGGTTCTCTCACTCAAGCCATCCATGCTGAGGAATCAGATCATTGCAGAACTGCTCTCACTCGCTGCAGGGCCCAAGCAGGGTGTGACTGAGCCACACCGTCCACCTCCCAGCCTGATGTCAAGTGCTGATGGGCCTCAGCCCGAGCGCTTTCCGGAAGATGTGGCATTTGTGTCCAGAGACCTGTTTAAAAAAAATAAGGACAAATTAGAATGCGAAAAGTCTGGGCTCACAACAAAAGGCAGTAGGCCAATAAACTTTATGCATTTATGTTTTTACACACAAATAATATAGGCTAATTGTTAAAAAAAAAAACCCTGAATGCTTTAAAATTATTTTCTGTTTATTATATAGTTTATAGTGACTTCACAATGCATCCTAGGATATTCACGTCCCCTTTGAGTGTAGCTCAGGGCAGAAAAAACCCCAAAAAACCAAACAAAAAAAAAAAATCAAATGATTTGAGGGAGAGGGAGTGTCCTACACAGCTCAGAGTGACGAATGCTGCCTGTCAGATTAAATGGGATTGAGGTATAATTTAGCCCCTCTATCTGCAATAAATGATCAATACAGTCTTTCCCCTCCTCAACGTAAAGGCTTTGTGATAGCTCAAGGTCTCAGAATCATAATCAGGACTCATACTAAATCTACTGCATTGCTTGTATTTTGATGAAAGTTGAGATTAAAATAAAAATAAGATAAATATGCCCCATTGTTCATCTAACTAAATGTATACATAATTGTGTGAGGCAGTAGCTGCCCTTTAATCAACTTCTTTTTTCTTTTTTTACCTGGGGGACAAAAACAGCCTTCTGTAGGCTATGACATTTACATTTTGTGAAATGTGATATGCTGTAGTTGACAGTTCCAAAAGCAGTATTTATGCACATATGTAATAAAAAACGTTTTAGTCTGTCCTGTTTGCATTTTTGTGCTTTTATTCTCACTGTGAAATAACAAAATCTTGGCATCTTGAGCCTTCAGCAAACACCTCTGCATTGAATTTTTGCTTTTGTGGCCTATACTATCTGCCTTGTTAATAGAGTTAAAACAATCAATGCCTGGCGAGAGAACACTTGTCTTTAGTGAGAGGCAAGCTATAACAGATGTGATTTAAATGAGGAAAAATACAGGCCTAATTTATAAAGCCATTTAGATCAGACAAAATCATATTTAAATCAAATTAAAATGCATAATAATGAGTATTAAGACTTTTTTTTTCTTTTCAGTGATGTGATAGAAGAGCCATTCTTGAACCCAAAAAGAACAATTTTTAAAATAACTTTTTTTTTTCTTACTGCATTTTAATAATCTAAATAACCTTTTTTTTTTCACTTAATAAACAATTAGAAGTTTCCATAGATGTAACAGTTTCTTCATGGAACCATCAATGGCAATAAACAAGCATAGTTTTAAACCTTTAGTTTTAAGAGTGTAGCTTACAGTGTTAAAAAGATATTTATAAACGAAAAAAAAAAATGAATTTGTTACCTGTGTGTTACCATATTACATACAATTAAAATATGATTTTAACAGACAATAGTTTTACAGTATTTTTTTTTTTTATTCTATGGAAGAAAAAAATCAAGACAATATGTAGGTCTAGCTTTACAGTAAAAATATTGTTACAGGTACAAAATTGTTACTGGTTAAAAAAAAAAAAAAAAAAAGGTATTAGAGTCATTACCATATATTATTTAAAGTATTTACTGTTTAAATGATTACTATCCTAATCACTTGTGAGCAATATGCTATCTTATATACTCATTTCATGCAGTTTGTTTAGTGTATATTGCATTACTCATGTCATAGATGGCCTGCTGTTGTTTTTTGTCTGTTTGGGTCACACTGCACTTTTTCTATACTGTTTATTGGCTATTCTTCATGGAAAGGCCAGTTTTGTTAAACGTTGTTTTTATCGTGGACTTTCATATTACCACATGTTATGTTTTGTGGCGCTTAACTATTGATCAGCTAAGAAAAAAGGACGGGTGAAAAATGTAAAATATGCAGGCATCAAAACACCGTCCCTTAATGGCTGAAACCTTGCAACCATATTTTTAGAAGGAATTCCTGACAACCACGGCTAATTTTAACATTTTTTTTTTTCTTTACAGTTTGTAAAGAAAAAAAAAAGCATGCTCGCAGACAAAACAAGGTGAATAAAGACAACACAACACTGAAAGTTTGAATCGTCTGAGACATTTCGAGGCGGATAAGGTGAACTTGAGAGCTGTTGATGTGAATGAATAATCATTAGATGCCACGCTTGATGTCTGACCAGATAAACTGCTTTCGTTGTCCACTATTTACCCTAAATTTCTTCTCTGAGATGCTGACAAGCCTTACTCTAACCTACGAACGCAGCAGAAAAGTAAAAGCCCATAGTTACAGTAGAATAGTTTCTGACGAAATGCCTGGGAACGGTGTAACTTAGCGTTTCATATACAAGCGAACACTTTTAACTTAAAATACGGATATCGATTCTAACCTATTCGTGTAGTTAGACGGACCTCCTCCAGCAGAATAAAGCAGCCGCCTCCATCAAAAGCAGCCTACCTTATCAAACATGATTTTATCCGTTTCATTAAAAACAACATTGAGCACTTGTCCCCCTCGTCTTGTTCTTCATGCGCTCGGTGGAATAGACTGGGCGCACGGATCCAACGCCATTCCCGTAACAGACTGTTCTACCGAATCGGTCCCGAGCTCCTCTCCGCCCGCGGCTCCTCCGGACAGCATGCTGACTCTCGTTTGGAGAGCTCAGTGTCCGCGCTCACTACTTCTTTCCGAAGCGACTCCGTCTGTCCCTCTGTCCACGGCTGAGCCCTCGTATGAACCTTCAATTTACATCAAATTCACATTTGCAAAATCCACTTTTTCCAGGAGTCGGTAAACTCGCCGAAAAAGCCCAAATACATCCACCTCGCCGCGTATCATGCCATCGTACTTCGTGAAAGCGAAACGCAAGAGTTCGCAGATTTATCTCCGAGAGATGTTTACAGAGGAAAACTGCGCTGGTAATGATCTGTTCACTGCACACCTCCGTCTCTCTCTCTCTCTCTCTCTCTCTCTCTCTCTCTCTCTCTCTCTCTCTCTCTCTCTCTCTCTCTCTCTCTCTCGGTCCTCCCACACTGTCCTGAGTAAAGAGATTACAGGCTGGGGTGGAATGACACTTGCATTTTAACTTCCTCTTCTCTGTTTAAGCATATGAGCTTGATTTTCCTGCTGATATCTTTAGTTTTGTACCATTTATCGTCAGAGTCATTAACTGAATTTACGCCACGTCACTGTTTGTCAATAAATAGTTGAATTCCCTTGTTGAGTTCATAAAAAAAAAAAGAAAAACACACAAAAAACCAACAAAAAACCACCACCACCAGCAACAACAATAATAATAATAACAAATAAATAAAAGTTGCCTGTTGTATTTTCCACTGTAGGCTAGATTTGTTGTCTTTCATATGTCTTGCTTGGGTGGAGCCAAACCAAAACCCACCCCTAACCCTAGACTCTTTTAGAAAATCTGGTTATGAGTTTACATTTTCCAAGTTTGATGTTTTTTTTTTCATTTTTTTTTTCTCAGAATTCTGTACATCTCATCAAAAATATTTGGAAATAATCTCACAATTAATATCTCCTAGTAGTGAAATGTAAACTCACAATTCTGAGAATAAAGAAAAATAATAACAGTTTGGAATTGTGTTAGAACTACTTTAGTCAAATCTTAAGTAATTTCTCATTGAACATTTTAACATTCTTACAGTAGTTTACAGTTTTCTTTCTTTCGATGTGGATCTTTTGAATGAACTCAGAAGCTCTTTATCCCACACAAACTCCTAGATTAATTAATTTTACCCTGCTTTACTATCATGAATTTAACATTTATATGCAGTCTCTGTTTCACATGAAGTTATTAACATTTGATCCAGATGTTCACCGTTGTCTCGAGGTGTCTGAGGCAAACTTAAGGGCATCTCTCTTTCTCTCTTTGCTGTGTTTGAAAACCAAAGACAGCTGTCCTGTAGTTAGTCGTTGACTTGACAGGCGCCGTGTTTGTATGAAAGCACCTTCTAAGGTAACTGCTTTCAGACAGTCATGTCTAATAAAGTACAACAAATTCAAGTGAGCTTTAGAGATTTCCAAGCAAATATCTTGAGACGGCAATGCTTATTTCTCATAGCTGAAATAAAGGAAAACACATCCATTAATCAGCCGTTCCACTTCTACCACAGATCTCAGTAAGCTGTTGTCAGTCAATATTGAGAGAAATGTTTATGTAAACTGTACTACTGTTGCTCGTTGTCTCTCATATACTGCTTCTCTCTGTGCCTCTCTAAAGCTCAGGCAGCGTAACGTTCATTAACTATTCACTCACTGGCGTGAAAGACGCACAGAATGTGCCGATACTGCACTCTGTCAGACTATACATTTTAATTAGGACCAGATTACTGTAAACGCGACATGATATTTAAATAGAAGCCGACCAACAGTGAAGGGACAGCTTGACGTCGGCCTATATCCAGCGGGAGGGAAAACTCCACACACTTATTAGGGCCCCAGTGATTTGGCAATCAATTTGCGATCGTTAGATTAAATGACAAGGAAGGGCAGAGAATTATAATGGCTAAACACTGAGAAATGAGAGCGTCTCGCTCCTTATTGAAAATAAATTGATCCTAGTATCCGAGTTCCATCGCGATACGTGGCGAAGAGCCCTTTTAGTGACTTACCAGATGTCTTTTTTATTTATTTTTATCTTCTAAATGGGAGTGATTGACTGCTTCGTCCTTCTCAGTCCACAAAATTTAATTTTAACATAAATCTGTCTGCCATACTGACAATGAATTATATACTGAACCCAAAACTATGCAGAAGTAAAATGATAGGCTACCATATTTTACATGGAATCATGTCTACTGGGAGAAAAACAAAAACCAGTCGTGTGTCTCAATCGACGGCCTTGTCTGATAGTAAGGAGTCTGTGAAGACGGTCAGCTCCTAAAACAATAAAAAAGTCTTATAATGCATCATAAAAAAAGCAAAACGTATATATTTACACATCATATATTTTCAGACAAAACAAAACAAACCAGTAAAATATATATTAGATTTGATATATTTTAGTTATTTTAAAAACTATTAACTGAAAAGTTATTTAAAGTAGCCTAGTTATATGGCATTGCTGCAAAAACGTTTTTTTTTATTTTTTTAGTCTTTCCTATAACAGCAACATAGAGGAAATATGTAATCACATTCAGAACATTTGTTCTATTTTTTAGTTAGTTAGTTAACTAGTTATGCAGTTAGTTTTTTTTATAGACGTGACATGTGGCCAGGTATGGTGACCCATACTAGGAATTTGTGCTCTGCATTTAACCCATCCAAGTGCACACAC
>JAUMHE010000075.1:5175950-5207042 GCA_032359235.1 Enteromius mattozi
CATTACAGAAAATAATGAACTTTATCACAATATGCTAATTTTTTGAAAAGGACCTGTATATATATATATATATATTTTTTGTATTTAAGTGTGTCTATTTTTGGGGGCCAGCACGAGGCTTTATAGAATTTGATATGAATGTGGTCTGCTTAAATCAGGTTCAAATTGAATTAAATTATTAGGCAGCAAAATATGAGGCTGATGAAATATTTATTATTTACACATTGGAACAAATAATTTTAATATAACCTGATTTTTCAAATGAAACCAGCTTCCTCTTCTCTTTTCCTACTGCACCATAATTATGTACTACTAAATTATGACATAGCAAAGTGTGACAGCTCTCTGCCTTGATGTTTCACATTTAAACGCTACATATCATTTTGGCAATCAGACCTTAGCGAGACACGGCAAAACCATATGAATGATTTGCGTTTCTATTTCTTCTCCCGCTATAGACAGGTTCTTACCGTACTGACGCTGAGGTCACGACTCGCTAGAAAGACATGCATGTCATTGCCTACAGAGCAACACTCGATATATTTTATTCCTTCCTAACTTTATGTAAGTACCAAAGGCATTGGCTTACATTGTGGAATGCTACCAATCTTCAGAATGGAGTTGGGTTTCTGTATCTGTTTCGAGATCTCAAACAATTACGCCTTTGGCAAAGACCCTGATTTCTTTGTTTCTAGCATGCGTAGATGTATAGGTCTTGATATTTCCCGTCTTGCGGTTTGCCCAAAGGGACGTTGTTATCATGTAGCTTTCTTGAACTTCTGAAATGTTAAATGCGCCGGTTTGTCACATCAGATTTCCTCTACATGCTATGGGAGTACCATAATACATTACACCATTTCTTGTATATTTTTACTTGCCAGTGATAATGGAGGTTAATATTAAGACAATGCTATAAACAATGACCTTAGACTCTCTTAAACCTAGATCAGTCATCACCAGGTTTTCTCATATTTAATACAAAAACATAGCGTGAGGTAAAATATGTGAATGAATACAGTAATGCTGACGGATACTGGATCAAAGCGATATCTGCTCAGATTGAAAACATTCAGGCTTATCATCACCTTTCATGTCATTTGATCCTCTTCAGCATTTCTTTATATATGAATGAGTTTGTCTGCTGAAACATATGAAGTGCGACAAGAGTTGAATTTAATAAAGGGAACTGTCTGATGTCACAAGCGTTCAAATCTGCTGAAAACAGAGATTGTTTGATTAATTAGGTGGTTTGTAGAGAGATTTAATGGCGCTGTGCTGTCAGAATTCCATACCACTCTCAGGTTTAACCACAGTAAAAACAGATACTAGAAGCGACACACACACACAAATATTCACACATCACACACACACACAGTGTCAGCTCAGTGGCATGCTCTGTTTTTGTGTGTGTTTGTTGTATCTGTTGTTCATGTGCGACGCCCCCCCCCCCACACACACAAACACAAAAAAAGAAGAGAGAGAAAAAAGAAAAAGTTGTGCTGCATTACCATGAGAAAATCCAACAACAGAAACAAATACAATTCAAGGAATGACAAAAATCCTCTTGCTGTAACAACTATCTGTCTATAGTTTGCACTTATCATCTTTTTTTTTTTCTTGACATTTTCCTAAGAACATGTGTGTTTTTACAGGCCAAATAAACTCCAAAACTCAATTAATCATTCATTCATTTCATCAATCATTGAGAATAGTTTTGTTCAAATAGTTTTTTTTTTTGTTTGTTTTTGTTTTTTTCTTTTTTTGTCTGTCACAAAAACAGTCATTATATTTAACAAAATGTTTTTATTGAAGAAATATTTATTTATTAGAGAAAAATTCCCTGATTCCTTCATTTATCCGTGCATGTATTCATTCATTTGGTGTTAATAGTTTGCACACACAATCCATAAATTAATAAAAATAATAATAATAATAATAATAATGTTTCCACAGGATAGTGTTTGTGTTTCTCATGGGCAAATTAAACTTCAAACAAATATAAAAAGAATGACAGTTTAATAAAGTGGTTGCTCCATTTGTTTATCAGGAGTTGAAGAGCTGATATAAACGTCTTTATTAGATCTCAGTGAAGTGATGACGGCTCACACACCTGGAGACGTGCTGGACATCGGTGTGTAACTCTAGGCCAGTGAGACGTTCTTGGTGTGAGAACATGCCTGGAGACGGCCTGCTCTGGCTTGAGGCCAGCTGAACCGATAGGTTAACAAGAAGAACTTGTTCTTATCAATGGGGCCCTTTATTCGTTCTGTACACAGACACACAAACAGCCCTGCAGGCATAACAGCACCGCTGACACCAGCACAGCTCTAATCACGCCGCTTTAAGTGACACGGCCAGAGAGGCATTGCTATTGTTCCTCCGGCGTGGAACACGAGAAGCGTGCGGTCGAGCCGAGCTCTGCCCCGATGGTCAGGCGTCTCTCTCCTCAGCTGGGTTTATCTTGACTGAGGGCTAGCGGCGGCTTTGGGCTAGAGAAAACAATCCCGTGCTTTTCTTAACAGGCTAATCTCTTGTGCTAAATCCTGGTGAAAGCAAAAGTGTTTTTGACAGCGTTTAATTACGAACAGCACGGTTTCAGGTAACTCCTCCTCACACACTCGTACACTTCCCAGCAATTATGTCCTTTTGGTCTTGTCAGTGCAGCCGTTTTTCTGTGCACTGCGTAGCTCAGCATTTCCACTCATGCAGCAGAAAGGCCAATTGCACCATTACTCACCGGCCAGCGCTCTGTGACCTCAGCAGAGGTGACCTGCCTTGACTGGGACACAGACTGATGGGCCAAGCAGGACCTGCTTCAGCAGGCAGGTGATAATTGCTTTAATAGCACAGAGACAGAGAGAGCCCGCTCCATACTCATCAGACTGAGACCAAAACCAGGCACAGTTTTAGTTTGGTGGTCAAGATTGCATTTTTAAACTTCCACTGACAATCTGATTGATTGATTGATTGATCGATTAATTCAATTTAGCATTCTATCTTCTTTTTACTTATCGTATATATGTATATATACAGTACTGTACAAAAGTCTCAGGCCACTGGTATTTTCAGCAACAAAAATGGTTTTAAGTGGGTTATTTCTATCTGTTGCGGTACCGTGTCAGTTGAAAATATCAGTTTAGATTTCCAAACATTATTTTTGTCATTAATTGTAACAATGCAGTGAGATTATCTCCAAGTCCAATATATACATGTAAATTAAAAAGAATGATTATAATGTTTATATGCAATGTGTTTACTAAAAAAATATTTAGTTAGTTAGTATTAAAAAGATACACACAGTACATAAAACCATTCCATAAAAATACCGTAAAAAGAAAATAAAAACTGAAAAACATCATTATTGTGAAATAATATAGCAATTTCAAGTAACTGATATATATATACACACACACATACATACATTTTTTACATTTATTTTATTGTATTTTATTTTATTTTTGGAAACCCTAATACATTTTTAGGACACCTTCACAAATGCAACCTTTTAAAAATAATTATATTTATTTGAAACAGAAATTATTTGTAACAATGTTAAAATAAATAAATAAATTTAAATTAAATTAATCAAATCTTTTTTTTTTTTTTTTTTTTTTTTTATCACTTTCATGTTTCCTTGCAAATTTTTTTTTGTTAATTTCTAAATCAATCAATCAATCCATCGATTTGCTGTGCTTCTTTGTCAAGGATTGATGACCGCTGATTTAGATTTCTACATTATTATTTCTACATGGATCTAATGCTATACAATAAAGAAACCAAAACTGGTCAGCTGAAGGTCTGTATGTATGCACAGTACATTACTCTATGCATAGAATGATTTTTTTTCTCTCTCTCTCTTTGTGTGAGTGTGTGAATCTGCTTGATATATACACATGACAACCTCAAAGAACCTCAGACATGTAAATAAGCCAGTAAGCTCTTTTCCAAAGCTGGACATTTTGTAACTTGAATAATTGAAGTAGCACACTGTACGTGATCTGATATTGTATGGTTTCAGCAGAAGTTAGCACATTAAGCATACTATTTTACTATGGGCTCTTTTAAAAAACAGTACAAACTGATATTTCTGAGGACAGCTCCACCCAAACATATAGTCCCCTAAAAATGGGGTCCATCCCTTAAAAAAATTGTACATGTCCACATACATGTAAAAAAACAAAAAAAACAAATAAACAATGCTATTCTTGATAATAATGCACAAAACCGAGAATCCGACCTTCTTATGTTTCTCAATTGTTCTGAAAAAA
The DNA here is from genome assembly GCA_032359235.1 of Enteromius mattozi. NCBI lineage: Eukaryota > Metazoa > Chordata > Actinopteri > Cypriniformes > Cyprinidae > Enteromius > Enteromius mattozi. Next base: position 5,180,219 of record JAUMHE010000075.1, read on the forward strand.
CAAAGTAACTGAATTTCAAGATCAGCTGTTGACTTCAGCCTCTGTTGATCTGAGATGTTTGATCATTACTCTTATTGTTTGTCAGTCACTCAAACACCCACCTGCCATCTTACAAAGCCTTTAAAACCTGCTTAAACACTTGATAAGGATTGAAACATTGTTTCTGTTGTGTTGCTAAGGCCCGGGCACAATGCAAACACAGAGATAAACCTGAAATGAATTAGAGCGCGTTTATACATATGTGGGTGATTTGGCAGCGCTTACATCCACAATTTTAAGGGTTGCGTGGCATATTTCTTCTGAATAGGCCAAGATCCTTTCATTTGAAAAACGTGTGACGGGAAATCATAAATCACATGATATACTTCACGCCGCTGGAACGGCAGAGCAAGATTTCACTAGTTCCTTCCCTAAGGGGAGAATGCGGTATCTTCTGCGGTGGCTTTTGGTGAAAGATGAACATATTAGTTGTAGTAATAGAATGCAAGACACAGTTTTCGTGGATCGGTTATTAGCAGGAAACATGAAATATGTTTGTTGTGAGTTATCATATTTTACAGAACTGTATACATAACATTCACTGCAAAAGCTTTAATAAAAGAACACACTTTAGGCTATATCGCCATTTTTTAATCTGTTTTGGCTTTAGTTTTTTGAAAAAGCTACATATAGTGTTCTTTTGTTGTATTTCTTCTATTCTTTTTTCCTTGTTTTTACATGATTAAAGACAGCAGCACAGAGAAGAGGGATATAAAAATCTAGTTCACTATGTTCACAAAAACATTAGTACTTCTGCTGGTGTTCCCTACAAACATTAATGCTGTGATATTCCCTCAGAGCAGCTCGTTTTTACTCCGTCCCTTGAAAAGTTTTCCTTTACTGTTTCACGTCCTCCCCCACAAGCCAGTAAAGGCATCTTTTTTTTTTAATTTCCTTTAGCTTTTGGTTATTTTTCAGCCAAGAAGCTCAGTATACACAAGCCCCTGTGTGTGTGTGTGTGTGTGTGAGAGAGAGAGAGAGAGAGAGAGAGAGAGAGAGAGAGAGAGAGAGAGAGAGTGTGTGTGTGTGTGTGTGTAGGTGTTCCTCAGCCTCAGGTCATTTAGATGGAGGCTTTTTACGGTATCCACTGTACAGTTAAAGGTAGATGTGTTGACATTTTTTGAGTCTTAAACCCTCCACACCACTTCTTATTCGCTGTGGACTTCTCTGTGAATAGATGCACAACCACACACACTTACATGCTCACACTGGAGCTTGTGCTTACAGTAAGTTTCTTGATAGAAAAATAACGCAAAAGACAGGCAAATAAAACTATTTGGCTGTGTGTGTGTGTGTGTGTGTCAGTATTTATCAATATGTTTGCAAGTAATTACAATGTAATATGTATAATTGCATTGCCATTTTATATTTTGTCAACTTCAAGTAAAGTTAAAGTTTTAATATTTTTGTTACATGCTTTTGACATCTTTTATTATTTTTTTAATATTTGTCTCAAATCTGGTTTTAGTCATTTTTGCACTTCAACTATCGTTATCAAATTAACGGATTTTTTAATATTTTAATATAAATTAATATAAATAAAATAATGGTAATTGTACTGTATATCAAGCATGTCAACTGAGTAAAACATTGAATTAAATGACATTAGTTACAATTTAATATATTGTCAATACAACTTTTCCATTTTAATTCATTATTTCAACAACAAATAATAATAATAATAATAATAATAATAATAATGATAATAATAGACACTAACATGTACGTAATAAATGCATATAATTATAACAAAATTTGTTATATAATTATATAAAATTCAATAATGTAAATAAATTGAAAAGATCATGCAAATACAGTGTATATTACATTCGTCAATTCATCAGACCATTTAATCAAATATTTCTTTATATACATTCACAATCATGTTCATTTAAATTAATTACATTTACTAAATTAAATTATATACACTTCCAAGACAACTATTGTTCATATTTGTTCATTATGTTGGTTTTAATGCTAGTTAGCAACACTGGTACATTCATGATAAATTAATGGTTTTATTAATATTTTTTTTTAAATATAAACAAGATAAAACTGCATATAACAATGCATATCAAGTCTGTCAGTTCATTAAAAACATTTAATCCGATAATTGCATTAATTAAATCACAATTATATACATTAAATTTAAAACTATGTGCACATTCAGATTAATTACATTGATTAAATTACAATTATTTACTTTGGCAAAGCAACATGTCTCATTTTCATTCATTATTTCTGTTAACAAAAATATTTATAATAGTATTGGTTTTGGTTAACAACACTGATATAAAAATTATATTATTTTTTTTCTTTATTTTTCTTTTTTTTCTTTTTACCATACAGATTATTAATACATAGTGCTGTGAATATCACAGCTGTCAGAAGTCAGACCTCTTAATCCTACTAATTGGTTAAATCACAAGTGTATGACACATGAAAGAGAATAAGAGTGACAAATGTTTGCTTTTATGGGGCAAAAAAAAAAACCCTTGCATATTGACACTTACACAGATAATGCATGTATATATGCATTCATGTTTATAACAGGAAACAGAAAGTGCGCTGTGGCAATGTTTGCTTCATTTCAAGGAAAATGTCAAGCACCTTGCTTTTCTGAGTCCAAAATGCAAATTTCCAGCTTAATTTGCAGCTAAACTCAGTCTTTGTCTGCAGCGGTTGCTATGTTACTAGAAATAATTTCCACACAGACTCTTGATCAGCAGAAACTTAGATTTACATCTTATATTGGAGAAGATCTGAAATGCCAGTGCTTGTAGTGAATTCTTAAGGACACATGTCCAGTTATATTGATGGACGTCAGATCCACACATGGCAGATCACTCAGTTTGTTTTCAGACTTGCGTAGGCTGGGAGCTTTGCAAGTTTATCTTTTTTTCTGTTTCTGTTAGCCAATTTTCTCCCTGAAGTTTGAACAACATCGAAGGCTGTTTTGACATCATAGCATATGGAATATGAAAAAAAGCATCAGAGAGAGTGTTTCTGGATACTTTTCACTCTCACAGTAGTTAGGGAAGCTCTAAAGTAAAGTATATGGTTTTATTACTGTTTTAAAGGACTCGTTCATAAGAGCTGCGGTTTTGGATTTTGTTTGGCAGCAGGCTTTCCTTTTCTGAGTTGGCACTGTGTGTGAGAAAGGGGGGGGAAAAGCTTGACCCTCACAGTCATAATTCGTGTTATCGGCAGTTGGTCTAGAGGTCTGGAGCAAAAACAGTCAGAATACATCATGTCACAGTGACCCTGGCTTTCTAGCCAATCACATTAATTGAAAAAAAAAAAAAAACAGACTTGTGACTTTTGCTCGTAGCAAAACAAGCAGCACCAACTGATTTTCCGATAGCCAAAAGCATCTCAAGGTTGTTTGAATGCAAGCCATTGTTATAATGTTTGGAGATTTTGGAAATGTCTTTTAAAAACTCTTAGTTTTGAGCAGTTAAATGTGTCATTTAAAATCCATTTTAAATCAGTTTTTGCCTCATCTGCGTATTTTGAATGCAAGCCCAGCAGGAACGTGTTTCAGAAAACTGCATGTACTGTCTTATCCAAGCATTTCCACATGCAGTACAATCTGTTTGACAGAACAATGTCATCCTAGGTCGCCTGCAACAGTGCTGCTCTTTGAAGCTGGTTGTTGTAGTATGTGTCTGTAAGTCTATACACCCAGGAGACAATGGACTGGCTCTGTGCCGTTGTCATCTTGATATGTTTGGGTTAAAAAAAGGAGAAAAAAAAAAGTGGTAACAGCTTTTTAAGATTGACTGTGACACTGAATACAAGATCGAACTGTTGCCACACTGACTGAAACCGACCGACATTGTGCAGGGTCAACAAAAAACGACTCTCTGCTCGTGGAATCGCTCGCTTTTGCCACAATAGATTGCAATAGGAAACAATTGCAAGGCAATGTGCTGAGGGTCTGAAATTGAAGCCCGCACCCAGAAAGGGGCTCCTGCCATCCCGAAGAGGATCGTAGCCAAAGCTATACGATCCTGCCGCAGCACAGCTGAACAAATGGTGCCACAACGCTTCTTCCCAGCAGGCCTCGCTCTCAAGCAAACAAACCAGGGATAAAAAGAAAGACCACACCACGAAGGATAGTGATCTTGGCACATAAACATCCAAATATGCTTAATAACGTAGCCCAAAGATCTGAAACTATGGAGCGATCCGCCCTGCATGTGGTACACAACGTGATTCTGGAGCTTCAGAATACTAAAAATAAAAATCTGTGAGTGGCGAAAAGCTGCAAGCTTAAGAGTGACCTGCTTTTGAGAACTGTTTTGATAATGTAAGAGATCGCAAGTATTTTAGGCTATATAGTGTACACTGACCTATTTTATGATTGCTATTTTTTTTATTATTATTTTTATTTGTTTTTAGGTTTTTAAAGGTGTAACATTGCTATTATGCATGCATTACTTTATTTTAATAATGCGTATGGGTAATTACACTGAAAAGAAAAAAAACAAAAACAACAACCCTATAGGATTGCCTTTAAAACGATCTTCACTTGCTAGTACATTTCAGGAGTAGTTAAAGACATGTAACATTGAATTTAAAGGGTTAATATGATGCGATTTCAATTGTCCCTTTCTCTGTGGAGTGTTACGAGCTGTTAGTGCATAGATAAGACCCTTGAAGTTGCAAAGATTAAAGTTTCAAAACCAAAGAGATATAAAAGTTAGGACTTGTCCACACCCCCCTAAAATGGCTCTTTTAAACAGGAACCTACTTTTCTACATCACAGAGGAAAATCAGGCGGAGCTATTATTCTTGCTGTAGTGTTGCTGCGGGTGCCATGTTCTGGAGACTACTTTGTTTGTGCTTCCAAAAGCGTGGAATTTTGAAATAGAAACACAAAAATTATATTTTCATGAAAATTATTCTCCAAATAAGCTGTGGTGCATTTGGGTTGTTACATTTTAAAAAAAAGTGTATAGGACTTCCTTTTGAAACAATCATTAAAAAGAAATAAGTAACAATTAATCGTCTTCCACTTCAGTGATCTACTGTTTGTTTTATTGAAAGGTATTTTTTTTCTTTACAGTATAGATGCCGTCTGATGTAATAATTCCATCTACTGATCTATAAAAGAAAAAAGAGAGTAAATAAACTACCATGATCATACTTGCAGCAATGTGGATATTAATAAAATTCCCACAGATTGTCCTTGGACTCAAGATGTCAGTGTTTGTTTAATTCTACCCATAAAAAAAAAAAAAAAAAAAAAAAAAAACTCTGTGGTACTCTTTCTGATTCGATCAGCCGTGGAGCTTGGTCTGGCAGGTTTGATGACCACTTACTAAGGCAATTTACCATTAGACATTGCACTTGCTGACACATGTGAGTCTGACAACAACAGAACGGGATCAAACCAGCACTTTTGACTGTCAGCACAGTGTGAATATTTCTGCAAAGCTGTGTTAACTGCCTGAGCTTAAAGCCGAATTTGTTTTCAATTAGTGTCCCAGTGCTGTTGAGTAGGTTCTGACAGCGGGCCAGTCACTTGGTTCTGTTCAAACTGCAGGTGGCATCAGCGATGTGCATTAGAGACCCACAGCCCTTGTCATGCTGAGCTGAACCCAGACATAACTGAATAAAGCCAGAAAAGAGGACCATCTGCACCACAAGTGGAAACCTAGACTAAATCGAATACAACTTCAGCCCAAGACCAGGAGCACATGACGTGAATGGACAGTAATCCAATCTCTTTGTGGTTTTCTTCTTCAACATCTCCACCGTAGAAGTGGGTTCTGGTTCTGTCCGTATCTCCGAACCTATGCCTAGAATGCAATTCTGTCCAACATGTGGTCATGGAGAGCTGTGCGCATGTGTTTTATTAGGTGATAGACAAATAAAGTGTATCAGGAACAATGTGTGGGAAGACAGACCCTGACCTTAAGCTGCTGTCATCTTGACTCGTGTTTCAGAAGGGTTTCAGTGTCAATCCCCAACAAAAACAAAAAAAAAATCCTTAATATCCTCCATATGCCCATGCAAGAACAACATCTTGGGTACGGGGTTGTCTTTTCCCTCAGCCTTGATCAAAACAATATTCCCTCAATATGCTAGCTCGTCTCGTCTTTGCTTATTGCTCTTGGATTTGACTAACAACAAAAATATATGAATAGCCCTCCTTTGACACAACGTATGCTTTGATGAGGTTGTTATTCCAACAGCTGCCTACTCTTCTTCCAGGAGAAACGTGCACTGTGTTGTTACGCCTGAAAACCTGCTGTGAAGCAGTTGTTGAAAGTGAAAAACACAGGAGAAGAAAGGACTACAAAAAGAAGTGCCTAATTAGAGAGTGAAAGAAATGAGCCCAGTGAGTATGAGGTGGGATGGATGCACCGTCTTCACCTCGTCCTGGAGGTTCCTCAGAAGCTGCGGACCCACAGGAAAAGGCAGTGCATTGTGTCTGGGAAGAATTGGGTCTGCTTTCACCAGAGCTCCCGCCGGTCAGCATGAGCAGAGGCTGCCAAGAACAGCAGTAGCCCACATCCCCACCCTCCGTTCGAGGCCGTTTGCCAGCTCCCTCTACCCTAGTGCTCCATAGGGCATGGGGGGTGAGGGGATCAGCTTGCCCGTGGACCTGACCACCTCCAGGTCAACAGCTGAGTGTGGTATTGTAATTCGGTCTGTTAAAACGAAACCCAGAGAGCACAGGTGAGAGCAGCTTCATTTGGAACTTATCCAGGACGTCATAATATACACATCAGATCTAACCAACCAAGTCTCAAAAAAAAAATGTGTGCCTCTGTGCACTTTTTGTGCAACACTGTTTTTCCGTACCGTACTGCGCCGCAGTTTCAAAGAGAAATGTCCACTGAGTGGCGCTAAAACACATGTTCAGAACGTGAACCCTGGCACATTTTTATTATATTGATATAGATATGTATTGCGGCTGTTCAGAATTGAAATATCCGTGGATTGCTGCTAAAAGTTAATGTTCTGTCATGTTGGAAATATGCCCTACACCAAATCCAAAAGGTGTCAGAGTTTTACTGCAGTGACATGTACTTGTTGGTACATATTTCGTGTCTGGCGCAGGTAGAATCTAACAAACATTGTTTTATACGTAGTGGCCCCTTGGAGTTCTTTCTAAAAAGAGAATGACCGGAAAAATAAAAATAAAGGAGATATAAATAAGTAAGGGAAATAAAAGAGTGATTGTTTAAGGCTAGGACTGTGCATGGGGTTGAAACTGAAGACAATTTGTGTTGTTGGACTGGAATGATCCTATCTTTTTACCTGACTCTGCTATAGAACATGTTCCTTGATGCCTGCTGACTACTATGAAACAAATACCCTGTCTAGATATCACAAACACACACACACAATCATCTACCTCTTACTCCTCACCAATATTTTAGACACAATACTGAGGAATTGTGACTGATGGCAAAAAATCAGAAAGGGCAAATAATATTGAGATGGTCTGAAACTGATGTTCATGTGTTTTCTCTCATCTCAGCTCTCTTGCTGACTTTCACCATGCAGGCACGTGTTTGTGGAGGGACTCGCCATACAGACTTTGGTTTAAAATCAATTTATTTCAAAAAATATATACTGTGTATATACAAATGAATATTCATTATTAATGGGGTAATTTAACAAAATAATTTATGGCATTTAATTGAAAATATTCAAAAGCCATTTGAATTAATGCTGCACTCCCTTGCTTTTTTTTTTTTTTTTTGTCAAACAATTTAAGCTTGAAGTATGAACTTCATCAGTCCACAGTTAGTTTTTCAGCCAGCCAGCAGTTTTTATCTTACTGAGAGCAACTATTGATATATACTATAAATTGGTTTTAATGAGTTATAATGTTTATATAACGTTTTAGTTAGTGAAAACTCATTAAACAATTCATTAACTTATTCTGAGTTGCCTCTATTTAAAGAAACATTACTTTAGGAGTTACAGTATATGATATATCCACTTTCACTTATTTACAAAATGCCTCTCTTTATTTTGTTTGGGGCAGTTTAACTGAAACTAGCTTGTATTTATCTCTCTCTTCACAATCATTCACAATATGCAAATCTTCTCGTCTCTTCGAAAACAAAGTCAAAAACCCGCAGCTGTGCCCGTTCTCCTCTTTTCACAGTACAGCCCAAATGCTCTGCATTGTAAAACACAGCTAACTTTTGTGATAGTTCAGCATTAAGAGGAATAACAAACCCAGCACCACATGACCTGTCAGTTGTAATGATTGAATGGTTGAGGAACAAGCATAGCTGACTTAATTAAATGAATGCCCTACCCCACGCTTTAGCTTAATTACATTAGCCCTCTTTCCAGCGTGTTCGTTTTTTCTTTTCTTGTGGGAGAGATCGCGGTCATCTTGAGATCTTAAGCGTGTATATGAAGAGAGGGGGGATCTAAAGAAGTAAAAGACTATTTCTGGTGCGACTTCAGAACAGTTAAACACTTGTGCTGGCATTTTGTGACGAGATATTGCCCTCTGCACTCTTGTGTATTTGAGCCGTGCCTCCGGTCCAGGTCCTGCTTCACAAAACACGAACTGTGTTCTTCACTCCCGGCACGGATTACTGTACTTCACTCCTGAACGACTCACAATAAACTCTGTAGTGCTGAAGCTAATCTGTTTAAATCATATCACAGCATTTATACAGGAAAGGAGTGTTTTAAAACTTCAGATGTGCCAGAATTAAAGTAATAATTTAGAGCTGCAGTTAAAAAGATATGAACGTTTGTCCATAGGTATCAAACTAAATGTTTGATAAATAGGAATTCTTTATTTATTTATTTATTTTATCACAAACGCACAGCTTTTCCAGAAGGAAAGATAAATGTGATGTTAGGTTTGAAGTGATAAAATAGTAGGTATGCAGAACAGTTCAAAATACAGATAAAGTGCTGTGACAGTTACGGATGTGAAATGCTAGTTGAGCATGTAGTTAATGTGATGAATGACACCTGGTATTCTACACCTGTGTGAACTTGAAGAGAGATGATACACCAGTTTGTTAAAATTAATTGAGAAAATCGTGAGATGAGATGAGATGTTTCAATCCTGAAAACTTAAATCATGGAAAAAATGAAAATTATTATTATTTATTATTTATTATTATTTATTTTTCCATGATTCAGGTTTGTTTATTTATTTTATTTTCTAAGTTCTTAGATGAAGTCTGTGGTATGGATTTAAAACATGAACTTAAAGCATAATTTCAGCTATTTTCAAACCATAGCATACTTATCCACACACACGCGCTCAAGCAGGTTCAGTCATCACACACACTGACACTATATCTGCAAACAAGTGTTGACTGGTAGAAAGTCATACAGTGTTGTGAAAAGTGAAGTTAGTTCTGAGCGAAACTTGAGAATCTTTGGAGTGCAGAAGACACTGGTTTGTAACTAGATATTCATATGTTTTATGTGTGGTATAAATATTTTCGAAACCACAGTTCAATCCTGAAAGCGTGAATTAGTAGTCCAACATTAACTAAAAAAAGAAAGCTTTTCAAAGTTATTTATGTACACTTGGAAGTCAAAATCCAAAAAGCAGGACAAAAACAAAGGTCAAACTCTGCAGAAAGCTGTGATATAGATTTACAACGTGAGCTCAGAGCAACGCTCTTATTATTAGCTGAAAGCATAATCAAAGTGCCCAAAATATAAAGATGTTCAGGAGTGAGGGAGCTTGGTGAATAACGGGTGTATAACTAACACATTTGCATTTATGCCTTTTGGCAGACTTGCATTCAAAGTACACTTTACCAGTTGAGCTGGTAGGAACAGTCACAACGTCAGAATATAATACTGGAGAGATGATCCCTGCAGTCTAGATTATCATATCAAGCATTAAAACTTGTTTCTAACAATTCTATTTTTGTCGTAGTTTATAATAACACATGACTCATCATATGAACTCTACAGCAAAAGAGAGAATAGCAGCAACATAGTTTACCTCATTCTCCTTTTTTATTTTTTTTTTTGACTTTCCCTCACTGAATAACTTTATAATTTTCCTTTTGATGAAGTTACACCACTTGTACGGTTTTAATCAAAACTGATGTGTTTATCGCATTAGAAGAACAGTTATCCAAATTATTGAATTCTGGTATTTATGCACTATTAACAAACATTTAACTATGACTTGTGCCTCAAAATCCTAATTTGCTTCTTATTAATAGTTAGTAAGGTAGTTGTTAAGGCTAGGATTGGTGATGCAGGATATGTGTTTCATATGTTAATAACAGACATGCCAATAAACAACTAGTTAATAGTTAGAATATTTAGCTCCCTTTACTAAAGTGTCACCTAGTTTAAAACCAGCTGTATCAAACATTATTGCTCACACAACACATGCAAATTATACTAAAGCAGGTTCTCACACACACTGAAGTGCAAACAAGTGTTGACTGCTAGAAAGTGATACAATATACAACAGTCACTGCTCTGGAAAAAAGGCATAAAGATGGCTAAATAATTCATAAAAGTATATCCAATTAAACCACAATGAATTAAAGTTCAAGCACTCCAAGTTTCCATGCTGACTTTTCATCTCCATGATATATTTTGTAACTGCCACAATTAGTTTTGATAATACCGTTATGAAAGTGCATCAGATAAAAGTCAGAAAGCCACTTACTTTCACACCGGAGTCTCTCGGGTCAGAAGGGCAATGGGAGCCTTCTGGAATTACGTATGTTTTCGATAGCGACTCCGACAGGGGAGAACGAAACTCCTGAACTCAAAAGAAGAAGCTCCTGCTGAGGCGTACGGCGTCTCTCCTGAGAATGAGGCTCAGAAGCACACCTTTGTTTCCTCTTGTTTTGGCTGTGTGTAACTTAACCCCTTCGGGAGCCGACGCTGCCGCTGTCTAACCTGTCTTTTGTTTCTACATTCCATCTATCGCACTCTCGCTTTTCTTTTTCGCAGTTATTTTGTAAGTCCACGCCTGCCGATGAGCTCACAGGGCCAGGCTCAGGTTTCAGGAATTCGGAGAGGGCAGGCGGAATCTGTGAGAAGGAGCAGGTCGTGGGGTCGCGTCCCTCAGAACAAAGCGGGAGTTATGAGGGTGAGGGGTCAGGCATGCCGCAGGACGTCAGCGCTCGGGGAGAATGATTCAGCAGCACCTGAGTGACAGCCCTCTGAGGAACATGTCAAAACTCGGACTGGGATTAGATCATATACCACGCTGTTATAGCGCAACTTATATAAAATAACAGCGTCATCTGATATCTGGTGTGTGTGTGATGCCTATATCCGTCTGTGTGTTGCTGAGTAAAGAGCAAAATATAACTCACGGTAGCCAAGGCCTTTCAACTCTTATGAGCTTCGGTGATATTTGATTTATGTTTGCGAGCTGGAATCCAATAAGCTGCTAACTGAGCACAACATGCTTCGGTTCCTGATGCTTTATGATCTAATGGCATGAGGGGTCATAACCGAGTCTGCTCTTTAGAGAACAAAAGCTTTTCACACATCAAGAGATCTTCCTGTATCTGCTTGACGCTCAGACGTGGAGAGAATGGACGATGTTATTGTAGTTCTTTGTGTTGATTTGTGTTTTTTTTTTTTACTGGCTTACCAGATGAAATTCTGTGACATCACACAAGGAGTTATTAGAAAGTGATGTTTATTGTGTATACTGAATAAATACACTGAGGTTCTTTTTGAGTCATCGGCCAACACTGTTTTAAATTTGTTCAATGTCTGATGTAACTTCTTAATAAATAAACAGCTTCACATGTGCAAGGCGAGACATGCTAGATTCTCTGAAAGTTAGTTGAATTCTTGGAACACAATATTTTGTGAGATAATACAAACGTTTTGGGTAGCACTTTGTTACTGGAACATTAGACATGCATTACTAACGAAGCACATTTTATTCTACATATCTAATACATAAACTTTCCTCCCAAATATTTATTTATTTATTATTATTATTTATTTATTTATTTTCCCATCACTATATTTTCATAGAGTGTAGATTTGGCTACATAAGAAGTAATCATTATAGAGCTCTGGAAAAAAATAAAGAGACCACAGTTCACAAAAAATGAAACAATTGTGCATTGATTAGTATTGGTGGTGTATTAGTGAGATTAACAGTTTTTAGGATAAAACCCAAAAGAAACTTATTTTTCTGCAGTGGTCTTTTATTTTTTTCCAGAGCTGTATTTGACACTGATGAGGCTTAAAAGGACAGTTCAGTCAAAAATGACAATTATCTTTTACTCTCATTTATCTTCATTGTTTTCCAAACCCTGTGACATACAGTACTTTCTTCCATGGAAACTAAAAAATTTACGGAATGAAATGTAAGTTGTTATTCAGTGAAAATCTTGACATCCACCATGTGCCTCTCTTCTTGGAGTGTTCATGAGAAATAGTGATATCAGTTCATGAACAAATTATTCTTGCTTTGGATATTTACAATAATTCAGTTCACAAAACACATCATATGGAAGACTTCTATAATAATATCAAGTTGCTTTTGCTTTGATTTTTAGTGTTTTTTTTTTGTTGTTGTTGTTGTTGGTAGGGTAGTAAATTATATATATATATATATATATATATATATATATATATATTTTAATGCACATATAAGTTTTTTAACTTTAACTTTTTTAAACATATACGTTACTATATTCATAATATGCCATTGTGGATTTTAAAATAATTTTGTGATGTTTATTTGAACCAGGGGTCCGTTCTTCGTACGTGGCTTGATACATCCGAGATGAATTGACACATCTAAGATGAGATCATCGTGCTAATTAGGATGTGGCTAATTTGGTTCTTCGAGCACATCTGTTGTTGATGATTAGTATAGCTGGATTGAGTTATTGCACGTTCGTGCGTTGGTTTAAAAGGCGATATGTATCGATAGTAGAAACACTGATCACAACCCCTTCGATTGGTTGATGAAATGGCAAAAGAGCGAGCTCTATTTTCTTCTCAAGCGGAGCAAGAGCTTTTATCAGAGGGTAAAGGAGAATTTCAAACTAATGAAGACTCCGGGAAACACAGCAAATGCTGCAAAAGACAGGAGAGAGGGCTGGCAAACAGTAGCGAACAAATTAAAGTTAGTGTTAGTGCTGCCCATGTTACAGTTTTTTTCCTTGATATATATATATACATATATTACATCTCAAATCTTATTTGTAGTAATTGCTCTTTTTGTCATCTTTCATGTCAGAGCAGTGGACCCATGTGACAGATTTAAGAAAATTACCTCCAATTATATGCAATCGGGGAATAGAATGTGACATTATTAGACATACACAGCGATTAACACATGAATGATGACCACAGCCATGCACACACACATGTGTACATATACTGCATGTGTGTGTAAGTACAGCCATCCATATATACATATATATATATATATATATGTGTGTGTGTGTGTGTGGCTGTGGTCATCAGTCGTGTGTAAATCATCGTAGTCGTGCTCTTTAACCAATCAGATGTGACCTTGTCATTTCAACCAATCATAACCCGTCAGGAGCGCAGCCTAAATCCTGTTTACATGAAATAAACCCTAAACGAGCAGGTTTAAGCTTGCAGACCTGTTGCTATGACAGCAAGCCCGAGATGTGCATCGAAGAACGAAATAATCCAAGATCAGGACAAATCCACAACAATTAAATCCAGCTAACTTAGTTAGCGACGTACGAAGAACGGACCCCTGGTCTGATAAATATATGTACCTCTGTGCACTTTTTTATGTGTCTTCCTGCTCATTTTGCCGCAGTTTCAAAGAGAAATGTCCACTAAGTGGTACTAAAAACAGGTTCAATACATGAACCCCGGCACATTTTTATTATGTTGATATAGTTTTGATATATATATGAAGCACTGCCCTACACTAAACCTACCTGATAGTGTTAACAAATGCAAACCTGATATAAAAACATTTGTTGATGTAACCGTGTCATTTCAACTTCCTTTTCCACAGATCTGAAGTGTTTTGTTGAAGCGTAGTTACACAGGATTGAACCGGAGCTCATCTCTGTACTCCGTGAGCCACCGAACAAACCTAGCGTCTATGAAAACACATAGATATGTGTGATGATAACCTTCAAAAGCATCAGTTTTCAAATCTCCCAGCATAATATTGTTTTGAAGTCATAACACGATATTCTTCAAGTAATTGCGTGAAAATTACGCTTTATTAATCCAAACTCTGTAAATCTGTATGAAAAGGAGTAAAATGAGTTTAAGTGCCTCTAGTGTTCAGTTCTTTTGGAAACTGCAGTGATATGTACTTGTTGGTCGTGTCTCGCTAAAAAGTGCACAGAGGTACATTTATGCCATGAGAGCGGGCAGGTTTATTTGGATGTTTTCTTACAGAGGTACAGTACGTTCTGTGCTGGAATGCCACGTTTCTTTATATAACCGATGATGCTATATTTGACCTTATATGTGTCACTGTGGTTGTGCTCTTTGCAAATCCAGGGTACGTGCAACAGATTTCTGAAATACAAATCTACTGTCTCATTTCTGTGTCAGCTGGATCTTGGCACCAGCAATACAGATATGTGTGAATTCTTCTCATTTGTACCAAATCCCGAGTTAGACCCGATTCCCAACAGAATTTGTCATTGGTTTCACTTTAACAACAGGGATGCGCCACCTATGCGCATTTGTCTAAAAACAATAAAAATACTGATAATAAAACTAAATTAATTTAACCAGGTTCCCTCAAATCTTGTTCCGAATGAAAAAAGTGTTTTGTGTGGATTGTTTTTGCCTATTTTCTCTCATGCCTTCACCTGTCTAGCAGGAAGAGTGGCCTCTTTTAGTGACAGGAAATATCTGAGTGAGCACTTGAGGCCAAGATATCAGGAATCTCGATATCCACCCCCTTCCCTCATGGCGCTTTCACAAGTGCAATAGGCTAATCTCTCACACGGCTAATGCTCACATCTGAGGGAGTGCTCTTTCCCCCGGCCAGGAATGTGGAATGAGTCACCGGCTGAAGTGAACGGGGCTTCTATGACAGCTCACACACTCACACAAACACATGGGCCGGTTCCCATGGGAACCCTGTCGCGGTGAACAACTTGCTTTGTTTTGTTACATTTCCTGTAGCATCCTCACAAGTCAATTATATTTTGAGTTTGCAGCGATGTAATCAGTAGTTTGTTTTAGGAAAAACAGATCTGAACTGCTCAACCCATTATTACTTCTGAGACAGCAATACCTCTTTCAGCGCCCTCATCATTTGTTGAATAAATTCAATGCAGCCTACTTGGCTGATTGTTTTTTCCTCATCCAAAATATCTGACCACACTGATTGGACACTCGTGAAGTTGGAAACGACATCAATGGTTACCATGGCAGGAGGCAGTAAACAGGCTGGGAGGTCCGTCTCTGAAGAGAATAAACTGCTTTTAATTATACAGCTGCGTTTATCTGGCATCAGCTTGATCCTGCGGATAAAATGCAATTTATAACTTGCCCGGATTTATTTACAAATCTACCTACGCTCAAACAATGCACTTTCAGATGCATAAATAAAAAGACATGATAATATTGTGAGTTTTCTGTAGTCGGAGTTTGTAGTTTGTATACGAAGACTAAATCGTTAAAATTTTAACGGTTTGGTTCTCTTTTGCAAATAAATGTGTTAATAACAGTTTGAGCAAACCTGCTGTTTGTGTGATGTTTCTTTTCCAGGTTTAGTTTCTTGCAGTATTTCCAGGTTTTAAAGCGGATGAAGAGCAGCTCTGTGGGTGAATCACAGATTTCTTTCTATTAATCGCTATCGTTTCTATTTATCAGTTTGAGAGGAGAGGTCATCGTGCACCTGATTCACAGAAGAGTCATTACAGGAGAGAGATTTTAAGGGAGGGACATGTTTTGAATTACATGGATATGCAGATCCAGAGATTTTGTCTCCAAAGACTCATGGTTATGGTAGGAATATAGTACATGCATGTGGATGTTAGTTCTTTGGTCTGATTGAATTGCATTCTCACTAAAGGTGATCTTTTCCAGTTCCTTCCAGTGCTCTTTGTGTGTTTTAGTATGAACCTGGGAGCAATTACTGTTCTCATACTCAAATGAATCATTCTAGGAAAATACAGCTGTTTTCAGATAAAACACTAGCAGGGGTTTAATATTTGTTTGGTAACTTGTCTGTTTGGTTTTGTCTGTGTTTTGCTGTTGTTTGTTTGTTTGTTTTATTTGTGTTGTTTTGTTTCTGTTTTGCTGTTTTATTTATTTTGGTTTTATTTGCTTTGTTTGTTGTTGTTTTATTTGTGCTTTGCCTTGTTTTGTGGGAGGAACGCATCTCTCTGACAGTAGTTTAAGATATAAACAGTAAGAGATGAGAAAACAGTAAGAGAAGTAAACAGGAAGAGAATAACAAAATTATGAACTACCAAATTAAGGTTTCACCAGTATCTTCGGGCTTTTTTTTTATGCACTACTGTTTTAGAGATTAATACTTTTGTGTTATTAACAGTCTAGTTACTGTTTTACATAATCAATATTAGACTGTATTTAAATGTATAGGTATTCCAAAAATGAGAATTTTTTCTAGCCACTGAATGACTTTTCCTTTCTTTCTTTCTTTCTTTCTTTCTTTCTCTCTCATACTATGAAAGTCAGTGGCTGCTGAAAGCCAGCTGTTCGATTACCCACATTTTTCAAAATATCCTCTGTGTTCAGCAAAAGAAACTGTGGAACAAGTTGAGGGTGAGTAAATGTTGACAGGATTTTCATTTTTGGCTGAACTCCCTGTAAGTGAAACGTATAAATGAGAGAGTGGGAAAATTAATGAAACAAGTCACATGACCTTGGCGTGCAGCTGATGGCAACACCTTTGAATAAACTGGCTTCCTTAACACATTAAAGAAAAAAAAAATCCATTCACCCTTTTATTCATCACTTTACTCTGAAAACATAAGCTGGGCTGCGGTGGAAACAGCGAATGAAAGAAACACTTTCTGGAGCAAACTACTGCTTCTCTTTCTGCTGTTTTGCTTCCTAAATGAAAAACATATTTAGAGAAACCTCAGCGACTCTCTCGCTGTGAGCCCGTGGCCCTGTCTTATATGTTCCAAGCCTGTGCGTCGAATGGCTGGTTAATTACATCATTTGGAAGTGGCGTGAAAGCACTTTACAAGACGATGTAACTGAAATGCTTTATTGCTTTCAGAACGGCCAATTAAAAGACAACACCTGGACCACAGAGGGGCAGTAAAATGGCTGCTTCCTCCAAACAAGGGAAAGCTGCATGATGACGTGCTGAAAGAAACTATGGGAGCTTGTTTTCCCTTCCAGGTTCTTTTTTTAATCACATTTCTTCTCTGAACGCAGCCGACAATAGAGCCTCACATTTGTGCACGTGGACCGTAAGTCACCCGACTGACTTGGACGAAACAGAATTAATAAAACCCATTTCCTACGGAGGACATATGGCCTGGGTACAACATAAACTTGTTCAGGGCACTCTGCTGAAAAGGAAAACAGCTCTTCTTAGACCTTCTCTCCACACCCCTGACTTTCACTCTTGCTCTGTCGTTGCTTCGCTCTACAGTTTCCTTGTGGAACAGGAATTACGTTCATCAGATTAAACAGGAGCCTGCATTCATTCACTGAGCCATAAACTACCCAGACGGGGTTTGAAATAAAGTGTAGTGATACGTCCAGAAACATGCAGACGCACAAACACACACACACACGTCCTTCCCTCAGCATGGCTTCGTTGGAGAGATGTACTCAGTGTGAGAAAGTCAGGGATCATCGTGCTAATAAGACAGAGTCAGAGCAGCTACTGTATTAATAAAATCCTGTTGCTACGGATTCTGACTTTAAAAAGACTCTGACCACCTGCAGCGCTGAATTAAGAGAGGCACGAAAAAGACAAGCATTAATCCTGGTGATAGTTAACCAAAACCAGTTCTCATTGGAGGAAGTGATACACGAGTCTATTATAAAGAACCAAACTCTGAAGTCTTTTGGCCTGTTTATTCCTGGCAGTCTTAACAGTAAGAAGTAATCTGATTAAATAAATAAGTAAATAATAATAATAATTAAGATAAAAGTAATCTGATTAAATAAATAAATAAATACTAATACTACTACTAATAATAATAATAACTGAAAAAAAGTAAGATAAAGGTAATCTGAAAGTCAGCATCAAATATAAGTGTTTATGAAGAGTTTAACTGCAAAAAAAAATAAAATAAAAAATAAAACTTAAAAAAATTTTTTTTTTGTTTGTTTTCAAAATTGGGTTGTTTTTGTTGTTTTCATTTTTTATTCCAATTAATCTCAATCAAACTGCTGTTAATTTTATTTTGATTAGATAAAAAAAAACTGAATAAATAAATAAATAAAATAAATATTATCTAGCACAATAAAACCCAACAAAAACATGATGAATGTGAACAACAGTAAAAAAAAAAAATATATCTATATATATATATATATATATATATATATATACTTTGTTTTACAGAAGTGATAAAGTATCTAAGATTTTTTTAATTATTGATTGACAATTAATGATTATGTTTTATGATTCTAACCAATGTTTTGAAAAAGAAAAGAGAAAGCTAAACACAAGTCTTTGGTCTTGAAAGTAGGCTCAAATACATTTTTTTATCCACTTTACTTGTGAAAGATTCACTCATTCATTCATTCATTAATATTTTGTATTATAATATCTAGAATAGTTTAAATGTTCCTTTTACCCTACTTCCTATTCTACTTGAAAATGATTAGAATATTTTAGAACAGTGTTATATATTTTGTCAACGTGTTTTCTTTTCTCACTTCACTGAAACCCTTGAGCTTTAATTTTCATGAAGACCTTGAAGCTTTAGACACTTGAACCAGGTGCAAAAAAACACCCTGCTTCAGTTTCATCGAGCACTGCTCTCTGATCTTCTCTCAGAGTTCAATTAAATCTACAGTCACTCCAAAACCTCTTCATGCTAGAATATGCCACAAATCATCTTTATTTGATTTAAAACTTTCCCTGTCGGGGTATTGATTCAATTCTTCCGTCTCCATAAATAAGCCCCATGCAGCGCTGTATGGAGAGGCCAGCAGGTCTGCTCTCCACCTGTGGATGCCAAGGCTGCATCGGATCTAAATGGCATCCATTTGAGTCACTGAAATATTTATAGATGCTCCCGGCTCCAGAGAGAGTGGATTGTGTGTCTAAAACTGGTATAGTAACACTGCAGCTTTGTCTCTATGGGCACAGACGGCCGATACAGTCAATTAATAACACCACTGACCTTTACATGCCTCCTATCTATTTAGAGAATCTGATATTTGTTAATGTAATAAAACCTGTGGAAATATGGAGAGGAAAAAGAGGGGCCATTCACAAAAACCTGAAGACAAGCTTGTCCCTTGTTTTTTCACCCATGAAAAAGATTTCAAATATTCAGAAAACCTTGTATTAAAGGCAACATTCCATAAACATACATTTCAGCATTTCAGAGAATAACCGTAACCCTAGTCATTTGCACACACACACACACACACACACAAACCAAATGCCCTCTTCAATTGTGTACTGCTTTAATTATTATTATCATTAATAGTAGTAGTAGTAATAGTAATGCCGGCCAACATTCTGATTATTTATTTATTTATTAGTACTACTACTACTACTACTAATTAATCCTCACATCAAGCATCATAAAAATAAATAACTAAGGTAATTACTATTGAATTTTAAAAGTAAGTCTGTTTTCATATTATATTTGCGTTTGGATTAAAAAAGCAAAATGTGATCTGGAAAAACATTTCCAAAGTCAGCTTCATAAAAAGAGAAAAAGATAGTATGTTGGTATTGATTTTCTCATTAATTTTATTTTATTCTTTTTATTTATTTATTTATTATTAAATTGTATTTTATTATTCTATTTCATAATTTAATGTAACTTTATTTTATTATAACTGTAAAGTGTGAAATCTGCTGGTCAAGTGGGATTTCTAATGGTTCTTCATTCTATTTTCTGATCTTGCTCAGTGTGTGTATGCAAAGAAAAGAAAAAAAAAAAAAAACACAGATTAGGAAAGTCCCTTTTTTTCTGCTAGTGTCTCCGTCTGTTGGAATTCGTTTCCTCCAGGTCACCTGATCTGGTTCAGGTGTGTAAGCTGATCTACTTTCCCACCCTTTATCTTCCTCCACAAGAGAGCCCTGCAGATACTCCACGTTCTTCCAGACTAACTTCTACACAAACCCGTGTACTCTTTCTAGATATGTGTTGAGTTAGGCTAGAAACATAATCTCTAGTCCAGCACATTTCCAGTGCACCGTCTTGTAGACATTTCTATACTTGCATGTTTCTGCTCAAGTAATAGCTGAAAAAGGCTTGTGGTGTCCCTCAGGTCTCGTTTAATCACAATCCACCCTCGTTCCTATCTACCTGTGGCTTTAGCAGGTATTATATCATCTGCACTTCCTGCCTGCCTTCAGTGGAATGGATTGAAGGCTTTTTGTGTGTTTCTTTGAACAAAATGTGAGGTCTATATCTCAAACAAAGAGCTTTCAGTAAGATTTAGTTTGGGTGCAGTATCAAATGTTTCTACTAGATGACATTAGCTTATCATTCATTTCCAGTGAGATCAAATAAACTGATTTCTGAAATAACCGTGGTCTCTTGGCTCAACTTTGGCCACATGTAGTTAAACTGTGTCACTGATTATTCTGAAGTAAAACTGAACATTTTCCCACATGCTATATTAAAAGGAAATAAACTTGTGAGCGCCACACTAATACAAAGTTTAAAAGATTTGGATAATACATAGGATGGATAGATGACTTCTAAAAAGTTTTATTTAAAGATACAGTTCACAACTTTAAAGACTTTTTAAATACATAAAAAAATAAAAATAAAAATCAGAACAACATAAAGTTCAAAACAAAGGAAAAAAAATGAAAAATTTGGGGCCTAAAATTGCTTTATTGCAATGCATAATTACTGTAAAATAATACTTAATGATCATAAGAAGAGGTAAGCTCAGTTTAGCCCAGTACTTTTGGCTCAAATTACCCCACTCTTATTATTTAAAAAACAAATCATCCAGCAGTTTAGATATTACATCACGCTAAAAGTACAGCCTCATATTATAACTACCTAAAGCACAAACACAAGTTTTTATATTTTTATCTATTTATTTGTTTATTTATTGTTCAGACACAAGAATTAAGAATCTTTGAATAAGTAAATAAATAAATAAATAATGACTTTGAACATCCCAAAACCTAAATCTAATTATCAATTATGCCATGTGCCTCCATCACAGGTTAACTCTTCCAGTATGTTGTCATATTACCAGTTTTGTTGAAGGTTGCCTGGAAACAAGGCATTTTAATTACTGACATGACCAATATTAGTCTTGTGTAGCTAAACTTCAGACTGAAGGGCTGGGAACTGCTTTGAATGGTCAAGAGGCCACATGACTGACAGGTGCATCAACCAATCACAAAGAACATGATGCACACATCTCCCAGAAATACTGTATAAGTTAACCAATCCGGTGACGACTTTAAAACATCTGAAGTGTTTCTGATTTTGTGTGCTGTATGCCAACGGTCTGTGTGTGATATCTGAGGCTAGGACAGTATAGACTAAATAGAAATCACAGATTTGTAATTAAAACTATAAAACATCCCCATCTGAATAGCATTTACCTCTCACTTTTACATATATGAAGTTTATTACAGTGTATGAGGAACAGAGTCGTGTGACAGACACAGAGCTCATTTGTATTTACAGTGCACAAGCTATGACTGACTCCACTGTGATGCGACCTTGTCTCTCTCTCTCTCATACACACACACACACACACACACATACAGGATGCACCAACCCATTCATTTCAATGGTTTGTACCGTCCGAGCACAAAACCCCACATAAATAACTAACAACAACACATACTTACAGTCTGATTCAGAAGCACCAGATTATCTGAGCAAAGTCGGAACTTTTAAGAAATAGCCTTTGCATGTCCCTTTGTACTCTTCTAGGTCCACAAAACTCTTGTTTGTAAAATGCTCCGTTCTCAGTAATCCTTATGGTTCTAATGATGATCCTAATTTACTGCATCTACTCTCACAACACAGTCTCACCCCAACTCGTCACATACTGACGCTTGGTCAGGACCCTTTGGTGTCGCTTTTTGAAGCCCAAGGTACCCCTTTAGCATTATTTTTCGACGTGAAGGGTACTCTATTGTTTTAAATAGGAAATATGCCGACACGATAGGCTACTGGGAATTGTATCGTCATAATTACATGATATATATTGGGTAATCACATAGCCATTATTGGATATATGCAGGGATGTGATTTTACAATGTAAACAGTCAAAAAAGTTTTATTTAAATGCTATTATTTACACATTTATGAGCACGTAACCCAACCCCTACCCCTGAACCTGTCATGTGTCAATAAAACACAAGACATAGCAGACAAATACAACTACTGTCATAATTTATAAAAAAAAAAAATTAATATTCCAAGTCTTCTGAGGTAAAACGACTGATTTGTGAGATGCAATTACCGTCTCCATCCGCTGCTGCTGCAGTCTGTGCGTGAATTCACAAAAAGCCACTAGAAGAAGCCTTACGTCAGCCTTGGATGTGAAATGCCATTGGCTCTTGTGTGTCTCGTGATCGATTACGTCATTCTACAGCACAGGAGTATGTTTTTGTATGAGTTGTGAGCACGTTAACGGAGTGGGATCATTTTCAGCGATTAAAACCCTTGTTTTACTCTCTTCTTCGCGTGAAGACTTCGTATGGCTTGGTGGGTAGGTTTAGGGTAGGGGTAGGGCTGGGGTTGGGTGCTACAATGAAAGTAAAAATTGACGTCGAAAAATTATGCAAAAGGGGTACCTTGAGCTTCAAAAAGTGACGCCAAAGTGTCCTGACCAAGCATCAATACGTGACGAGTTGGGGTGAGACTGTGGGGTGAGACTCTCAGAAGCCAAATAAACACACAGCCTCTCCTGACACTTCTACTGAAACCATGTCTTCTTTTCTGAACATTTGGGCTGCGTTATGCAAATATTACCACATCTTGACATAGACATGTGAGGGGTGTTTTCACGAGGTGTTTTAGGCTTCTGCTGGGAGACTATGAGCTTTGTAACTCTGCAGATCTTATACACGCTCAAACAGCTATATATCACACTCAAGAAAAGGAAACATAGAAATCCCATCATATGACCTCTTTAAAAGCTGTTTACATAACTGATCACAAATCAAACCAGAATACTCCTGACCTTATTTAGGAGATTCTAAAAATGAACGATTATGAACATTCCATCCATCGTTTGCACATTTGGCAAGACGCCAGAGTCTGATATGCTCTAAATGTAGTGTTTTGATTGAGGGGACACTTCTACCTTCCTCTCTGACTCGTGGAGAGACGGCCAGCTGTTAAAATCATCAGAACGTCCCTTCAGTGACTGCACAGCTTGGTTTCTTCATGCCATGTGTCGAGGGTGACTGGACATCCAGCTGCCAGCATATTGCCACTTAATGGGTTTTATTTCATTTTAGTCTTAATTTTAATTTGAATTCATTTTATTTTATTTTATTTTAGTAATTAATTAATTTATTTATTTATTTATTTCCCCACAGAAACCTGTCCTATTTAATTGTAGATGGCGGTGATTGAAAGCACATCACATCACACAGAACCACACAGAACTTTCAAGTTAGATTTTAAACAATATCATTGCATCTAAATAAAACAGCTTTTTAGCAGCAGACTTCTTTAAAACACCAATAATTGCAGTATGAGTCTAGCACCCGCCTACATTATTATTTAGATTTTGTGATGAGACGTATAATTTATCTGTCTGCAAAACTAAATTCACTTCTGTTCAAGTAATTCTCCATCACTTTGTCAGAACAAATCTCTGTCTGAGCACTGAACTGGTCTGATGACTGGACATTTCAAAACTCTTTCTCTTGTGGAATCAATCACGTTATCTAAAGCGGTGTCTGGTGCTTCATTTTAATGACTGGCTCAGATCTCTGGAGCATGCTATCTTCACTTTCTGAAAGTATGGACCAATGCCAATTTATCATTACACCAAGACTGTAATTTGCAGAATTGCACATATAGATCTGCCAACTGAAGGATTGATCAGTAGCTAATTAAATGAGAGTAGTTAGGTCCCTTTATGTCGAGTATGTCAGAGCGTTGTTTTTTTATTTTTTTCTTCAGTTAAATTGATGTACTACATTTTTGTTTGTTTTTCCTTGGTAATTGATAAATATATATATATATGAACTTAATTTTAAACATTACTATTTATATTAAATATTTATGATGATAAATTATATTTATGCAGTAGTTAGAGTCGATATATTACATGTTGCCTTTTTCTTCTTTTTGAACATAGATCTGAAAATGAAATGTCCAACTAGAACAGACTTTCAAACTTTAGATAACGTGATTGATTCCACAAGAGAAAGAGTTTTGAAATGTCCAGTCATCAGACCAGTTCAGTGCTCAGACAGAGATTTGTTCTGACAAAGTGATGGAGAATTACTTGAACAGAAGTGAATTTAGTTTTGCAGACAGATAAATTATACGTCTCATCACAAAATCTAAATAATAATGTAGGCGGGTGCTAGACTCATACTGCAATTATTGGTGTTTTAAAGAAGTCTGCTGCTAAAAAGCTGTTTTATTTAGATGCAATGATATTGTTTGAAATCTAACTTGAGAGTTCTGTGTGGTTCTGTGTGATGTGATGTGCTTTCAATCACCGCCATCTACAATTAAATATTGAAAATAAATCAATAAATGAAAAAGAAAACTAAACTAATCTAAATTAAATTAAATTAAATTAAAAACTGCATACCTTTTTCTGCAAAGTGTTGTATTCATAAACAGATATAATCCTTACAAGAATACTGCAATAAGCAGAAGGTCCTTTACTGTGACTGGACAAGTATCGTTCAAGAGTAAGAGTAGACAAAATAGCTGACCATATTGTCTAAAATATGCATTTCTCAGTAATAAGCTATTTGTTTTTAAACCGTTTGTAAATGCAGTATAACACTTGCAAATAAAGCATTTTCCCCTAAAAATCCACACGGCTGTGATTACCTACACAACTTTGAATTCAGTTTTGATTATCATTTTTTACTGTCTTCCTGTTGTATGATTTATTCAATTTTTCCCCTTTTGGTTATGCTTGTTTGTATTTCTGCCAAGCCTTATGAAGCAGTGTTTGTGAAAGCACTATATAAACAACAACAAATCATTCTTAACTGATTAATCTTTAAAACACATTGTTTCCTCAGGGGCGTATTTTCAACCATTTCATGACGGCACAATGGCACTTTGTGTAAAGTAAAGTCTTCTTGACAGCTTCGACAGCTTTAATCTCAGCCAGAGAGCAACTATTTGTCCTCAATAAGTCATCAGTGTTGCTATACACAATAAGTTACTGTAAGGTTAAAACCATCACAATGGTACTAGACCACATCGGCAAATCTCAATTCTAAACACAGATAATATTCTCATAAAACACCAAGTTCTCACAGACAGCCTTTTGTTTAAAGAGATTGGGCAATTACTAAACTATGCTGCACCGTTTGCGAGGTAAAAGCGCCTGAAGCAGAATATCTCAGCTGCCTTTAAATATTCCCTGTTATCTGCAGACAAAAGGTGCTCTTCAGAACAGTTGAAACGCTCTTTCAGTTGACCAATCAGCTGTCAGAGCTTCAGCGGGGCACAGACTTGCATTGAGATAAGTCCTCAACCTGTGACCTTTAAACTAAAACATATTATGTGTCTTTTCAACCCCCAAAGTGAGGGATGGAGTGTTTAACAAACCTTCAAAGGATACCGAGTCGTTCATAAAAGGTGTGCGGGGGCAAAAAGACACACACAAACTTACAAATCCAGCGGGAGAATATGATCCACCTTATCTGGAATAAGGAGGACGGAACAGAGATAGGGTCAGTTACTGAAGTCAAAGCGAAATGGTTTCCTGTCCTTCTTTTTTTCATCCCTTCTTAGTTATTTTCCTGTTTTGTTTTACAAAAATAACTCATGGCCATGGTCATTAAACCTCAGCGTGGCCTCTTCCAAAACGGTCACCTGTCAAGAGAGACGCTACTTTATAAAAATTGTAATTGCCTTAATCGGAAGACTAATCATGATCCCATTGTCCCAGTTTGATGGCCTATCATTACATCATCCCCTGTGGAGTGTATAATCAGCTCTCCTCATTCTCTTCATAGACTTACAAGAGGCAAGTTCTCGGAAAGCCTCCAAAGACGTCAGTGCACACCATGTCATATCCCAGTAATGAGGATCTGCCGGGGAGAAACAGAAACGAGGAAGAAGGAACAAACCGTCCGTGTCCAACAGGACCATAATGACTGCAGACGAGAGCGCCGGGGAAAATAATGTATGCTTGCTCTGATGAAGCTAAATGGACCTGATTGAGATAATTAAACAAGCTACATGATGCTCTTCCTTCACACCATGAACATCGCTCTGAGCTTTAGACTTAAAATGAATAACCATGAATAATTTTTGTTCATCCAAAAAAAAAAAAGTGAGTGAGTGTATTGTTTCAGAAGAAAATGATTCTGAAAATGTGTGTGGATTACATGCCTTTTAGAAGCTTGACACTTCTAACTCTCTAGTGCTGTTTTGTCACTTTTGACTCAAAATCTTTGAGTCTTATCATTACACCAAGACTGTAATTTGCAGAATTGCACATATAGATCTGCCAACTGAAGGATTGATCAGTAGCTAAT
>JAUMHE010000075.1:5297779-5309257 GCA_032359235.1 Enteromius mattozi
TATCCATCCATCCATCCATCCATCCATCCATCCATCCATCCATCCATCCATCCATCCATCCATCCATCCATCCATCCTTCCTTCCTTCCTTCCTTCCTTCCTTCCTTCCTTCCATCCATCCATCCATCCATCCATCCATCCATCCATCCATCCATCCATCCATCCTTCCTTCCTTCCTTCCTTCCTTCCTTCCTTCCTTCCATCCATCCATCCATCCATCCATCCATCCATCCAATAATATAATAATATATTTGAACCATGCATATTATCTGTATTTGTCTTTTTGAAGGATGTATTAAAGTTTTAAGGTTTTGGAATGGCATGAGGATAAGTGGTGATGAAATCCTGGTGACATATATTATTATTATTATTATTATTATTATTATTATTATTATTTAATGTATGTAGTTAGAGCAATCAAGTACACCCAATCTCTCTCTCTCTCTCTCTCTGTGTGTGTGTACTGTACATATATTATGATTGCTCAGTTGAAATGTTAGGGTGTTTATTTGAGCTTGAATGTGGCAAGTAGTATGTCCAGTAGCATTAGTCATGGTTTAGGGCATTAGTATGGTCACAAGTGTAGTATTATTATGTGAATATGCAGTTCGATCTCACGAATGTGCGTATAAATAGTACGCCAAAATAAAAATGAAAACTCGTGGTATTGATACGAAAAAATGGATTTTGGCATATATATGACACACACGTGTTTGGCGTGCATATAATACTCAGATTTTGTGTGCATATGAGGCAAAATTTGTTGGTGTGAAAATGATACGAATCTACCCCACAACCCTAATCCTGCCCATCACGAGCCATAAACACACCAAAGTCCATTTTTGTACATCTACTGTATACTACGAGTTTTCATTTTTATTCAGCACACTATTTATACTCACATTCATGAGATCGGGTCAGAATATGAAATCATCCAGTATCTGCTCTGTGCTGAATACACTCATGATTGATGAGTCTTGATGAGTTGTGTAAACTTTACTAGTATCATTATAGGAGTTTACAGAAGCTGTCTGAGGGCCACCTGTGAATGCTTCTGATGCTAATTACTAACTCATTTACAAAGTCAATCTTGCAATCCAATTATTCTGTTTCCTGGCAATCATTAGTCAGTTACGCGTGAAATTCAGCGCAGCATTTCAGTCTGAATAAACCACGATGACCGTATGACTAGTTACAGACTTATCTGCTCCATTTGATTGTGTACAAGTCTGTCATATCAGGTTAACTAGAAATTACACTGTGTATCGTTTCACAATGACAAAGGCATCTGATTATTTCACAAACCTATTTATTTATTTCTGAGGAATAACTAAAATTAACCCTCATACTGGGTGACCCCACTGACCAAAATAACTTATCTTTTTATTCTGTTATTATTACTATTATTATCATATTATATATATATATATATATATATATATATATACTGCATATACAAGACAAAGATACAAGCAGGCAAAGGACGCAAGACACAACAAACAGAGTCAGAATTACAAAATAAAAGACATGACAACAATAAACAAGACAAGGACACCCAACCAGAACCCAAACCCCGTGTTACAACAGGACACCTGCAAAATAGAAATATCTAAACATATCTAAAACAAATAAATTGTTATTCATCTATTGCACGCATGAACAAATATAAAATATTGAGCAGTGCACAAATCCTCTCATTATACACACCAACTGCAGACATTGTGAAAGATTTATAATGCATGTGTTTATTGAGTTATAACAGAGATTTGTGAGATTGTGATGAACTGAGCTGTATTTTAGGGATAATAAATGCAGTACTCTGGTGTAGCCGCTGCTTTAGGGAGAAATAACAGTGTTCTGTGATGCTTTAGTAACAAATATGTATTACTGGAGTTTCATAAATTCCACAGAGAAAAAAAAAGTAACGAAACTAGAAATCATTGATTACTTTTGAAATAAAGTAATCAGAACAGTAACTTGAAAACTTTTAAAATGAGTAATCAGTGTGTGGTTTTCCTGTCTTCTCTTTAGGTCTTGTGTGTTGTCTGCATCAATTTTATCAGATGATTTCTTTTATTTGATGTGAAAAAAAAAAAAAAAAAAAGTTTTGTCAGGCATATTTACAACAAAACTCAATTTATGACATATTGAAAGACTAATTATCAATTTTTACTCATTTAAAACACAGCAAAAAATAATATTGTTCCTTATTATATCCAACTGTACAAAGTATCATGCCATTTAGAACAATAATTTTTTTTTTTTAGCAAATATCAAAAACAAAAAACACAAACAATCAAACAAACAGTGCACAACACCTAAACCAGACTATGTTATTGGTTATTGTTGTGTACTTCTTAAATCTGATCCATCTCAGTCTTATCTCAAAAATGTCTTTATTAAATGCAGGATTGCAAAAAATAAATAAATAAATATTCTACATGCAGATGTTGCATAACTATAATTGCTTTGGTTATCATTATGCTGCCTTTTTAACAAAAGCATCATGTTAGGAACCCAATGTGGAGTTTATTTACTAAAAAAAAAAAACAGGTGGCGGTTGACGTTCGGAGCGCTCATAACGTTTGACGGACATGTCTACTCATCTCTGAAATGTTTAAAGGGGCTGTAAAACAACTACGACGACAAAAGTAACAGAAAATAAGTGTTTAATGTTGGGTTACAGTGCTGTTATGTGATGTTTGTATTGTTGGCTGAGGATTAGGTTGAGATTGAATAAGTATTGTTTGAATATTGTGATGCATACCTGACTGAAATAGAACACTGAAGAAAGAAGGACAGGGACTGGGTTCTGTTTTCCGGTTGTTGATTGGATGGAGGCTGAACAGGAGCTTTAGGTGGATTGTAAAGAAGGGGTGAAGTTTACAAGCTTTTTACAAGATCACAAGCTCTTTTAAAATAAAAATGAACACATGCAGGGATTACTTGTTAAGATCAATATTTTCAATTTAAAGCAAATTTTCAGTTTAATGATGACTGAAAAGTAATGTGGTCAAATGAATAATCACAATGAATCACATGCAAAATAGACACTTTTGTTTGCAGGATATACAGTATTTGTGAGTAATGTGTATATTGTGTGTGTGCTGTCAAATGATTAGTGCACATGCATGCATGTATATATTTAGGAAAAATATGTTATGTTTATATTTTAAATATATTTATGTATAATATCAATTATATGAATATTAATATATGCATGTGAATACATGTAAATATTTTCAAAATAGATAGTATACGTGTGTGTATTTACACATTACACATATATATTTTATTTAAACAAAACTGTTATTTTGGATGTGATTAATCATGATTAATTGTTTGACAGCACTGTACTCTCTCTCACACACACACACACACACATGCTGGTTTCCATGTTTTATGGGGTCTCTCCATAGGTGTAATGGTGTTTATACTGTACAGACTGTATGTGGTATTGTCCTACACTGACCCTACACCTAAACCTACCCCTTACAGGAAACTACAGACATTTTTAGATTTTCAAAAAACTTCATTCTGTGTCATTTATGAGTGTTTTGAAAAGTGGGGACATAGGGTAATGTCCTGAAAAGTCACCTTCTCCTTGTAATACCTGTCATACCTGAGTCATTATACACATTTATGTCCTGATTCGTCACAAACACACACACACACACACATACACACACACACACACATACATGTACACATACATATATATATTTAAGAAAATATGTTATGTATATATAAATATTTATATATAACAAAAAATATAAGAATCTAAATTTATACATGCATATTTTCTAAACATATGCATGAATGTGTTTTTATTTATATATGAGTCACAGATGTAAAAGGGTTTAAGCATAAATACAATTGTTTTTCCCACAAAAAAAGTAAAAGTTTTCTGATTAATTTTTTGGATCTTTTGTTTTTGTTTTGTTTTTCTGATCAAAAACAGTGTAACAATTTTGTCAGGCATATTTAGAACAAAAATCAATGTATGAAATATTAGAAGACAAATTATTTTCACTTCAAATGCTAATTAGTTGCAATGTTAGCATTATTTTACCTGAATTCCAAATTTTATTTTTTAAAAACTAAAAATCGACACTTTACTTACATTTAATGTGTTTTCTATTGACATAAAATCTTTTTTTTTCTTTTGATGCAGACATATTGATGATGATGACCCATCTACATAATAAATATACACAGCACACACACATATTCTGTAAAAAAAACAAAAAAAAAAAAACATTTATTTTGGATGTAATTAATCATGATTAATCATTTGACAGCACTACTGAAAGGTAAATATGTTCAGAAACACACATCTTGCAATTTCAGTTTAATTGTGATAGTAAGAAAAGCACACAACACTATTTTCTCCACTATTTCTGAAAGAGGGTCTAAGTTGCATATCAGGCTTCAGGAAGACTTAAACCCCTTAAATAATGAGAATCTGTTCTTTTAGGTGGAAACTTGGTCTCTGTACTCTATTAGAAACAGCTTTTGCTCTTTATGTATCTGACCCAGACAGAAACTCAAAGAGCCAGAACGGACCACAAGAGCAGGGTAACAGCTGAAGAACTCTGAATGTTAAATGTGACGAAGGTCTACTCTGCTACCGCATAACAACAAGCCAAAGCCTGGGAGATAGAAAGATCAATGTCCTACACACATGAAGTGTTAGCTGTGTGTGCTTCACATCGATCCAGTCGTCCCAGCAGATCCGCTCGGGGTCTCGCATCAAACACAAGGTGCCTCTCGTGTTGGCATCATTTAAAGCAGTTGTTTAATCCCCCTATTGTGAGGAAAGTCCTGCATAAGGATTAGAAGGAATTATAAAGATCCTCTATTTGGCACTAATTACAGGAATTGTCTCCCAAAAATTCAGATGAGGAAATAATTGGCAATCAATAAAAAAAAAAAAAAAAAAGAATATATATATATATATATATATACTTTACTCCATACACCAGAGGTTTTCCTGGTTAGTTTAGTTCCAACCCTGCTCATACACACAGACATGCAGTTTTTAATAAATGAATAAAAAAGTTGGAAAAAAAATTTATAGAAAAAAAAGATTGTTTGACTGCCATTTAAATTATGTATTATGGTACGGTTTCTAATATTAGTCTCTTTCGTGGGAAACTGTAGGAATGAATAAATAGCAAATTGTATTTATGTATTTATTTATTTAGGGTGCCAATGGAAATAATAATATCATTAATGTAAACTTTTTATTTCTTGATTTATTTATTTACTTCACCATATGTTGGTAAGTCTTTTAAATCTCATCTCTCACCGATGCCTCCCAGCTCTTGACATAAACACTTTGGAAAACTTAATGTTATCTTAGCCATAAATCCAGATTTTCACATTATTACCTCACAGCAGGACACATGGCAGCATCACCTCATCATGTGATGAGCAGGTGTTTCATTTCTTTAATTCCACTTGTGTTGTTCTCTGTTACTGTCCGGTTCTGCCGTGTGACCCTGTGACCCGTCATGATGAAGATGAATCTGGTTCTTCTGGTTAGAGGTGTTCTCATCAGATCCTTCTTCCCCAGTAAAACTGTTATATCCAGACTGACTGTGGTTGAGATGGAGGATTGTTACAGACTGTGTAATTAACTCCCTGTTCAGATTTGACATTCATGTGTTTGTGAAAGCATTATTATTTTGTATATCTGCTAGAGTTAAAGGAACATTTTTCTGTAGCTATGTTTAAGCAGAGCCGAGAAAAGTTCCCTTCAGTTCTAGTGTTTCACTCTTCATTATAGTGTTTTTACAAAGTCTCAAGCAGCCACAAAAATTCAGAGGTGAGGACAATTATTTACTATAATCTGACAAATGTATTCGACGCATGCACACACTTTAGCAGGAGTGGGCTTTACGCTGAAATGCCTTTCTCCCACAAGGAATAGAGAAGGACGGTGAGAAGAAAGAAATGATAATGCAGCACACACTGCCAAGGTCCTTGTCTCACCAGGAATGATAAATGGAGGAACACAGCTAAAGCCTCATCAGTGATAAACTAACCTGAGCATGTAGAGATGTAGCCAGATATCCAGAACACAAGGACAAGGCCACTGTGTCACACCATCACGAGCTGAAATGTGTTTACAATTCACAGCAGGGAGCTGGATACTGGATGAGAACTGACAATGGCCATGTGTAGCTCTTTGTAAAGAAAGAGAGAATATGAGCCTGCATAACAAAAGGAGCTTGCAGAACACTGAAATGTGTTTAATATTTCTATTACATTTTGATGAAAGTCCAAAAGAACTGCATTTATTTTTTTTGTCACATATTTTGTGCCATTATATATGGCTTTTATAATGAAGTATGAAATGAAGAATGAAAGTTGGCTGAATATTCCTCGAGCTATCCACGATCAGTTTGTTTCTACATCATAACAGTATTATTATGACTTATGCTCTTGTATTTGGGCTAAAAGTAATGGTTAATAATTAAAATTGTCTTGATGGAAGTTCCTACAAACAGCTTTTCATTTCACAAGACATGAACCAGTGAACTAGAATCTGAATTGTGAATGGAATTTTAATTCGACCACTCAACCATCTAGTCTAATAACAGTCAAGATTCACATGCATGCTGTTCATGATGAATGATGAATTCTGAGCTATTTAGTTTGACTTTAATCCCACATCTGCTCTGATGATGATTTGGTTTAGTTAACAACCTAGTGTATGTCACATTATAACACTGTTTCTTTGATAGGGTTTACAACATCTAATCAGTCCTGACATGAAGTTTCTAGCAGACTTGCTGTAAAAGAGGAAGGGTATCAGTGGGGATGCATTTGTTTGCATATTTCACTAGAGCGAGCAAAGCGATTGATTTGATTCTGAGAGCTGTACAGAAGAGAACATATCGCCGCCGCTGCTTTCCACATTCGATAACAACTGCTCCGATCACTCAGCATAGCATCACAAATAACTAACTCCAGCAGCACATCACCACTTATTATAACACTGAAACTCCTGCTTAATAATAGAAGACACTTTGGTTTTGTCAAACGTGTTCCTTACTGTGAGTTTCCATGAAGCAATGGGGAGAAAATTAGCATTGGCGGAAATTAGTGGGACATGTCCCACACGCCTGGATTATAAATGATGAGAAACTGTGTGTGTGAGGCACAAATACAGGCACAAACTAAACATAAGCAAGTGCACAGTCTGAGGGAATTAAGTTAAAAGAATTCAATAATCTTTATAAAATAGGGCAAGATAAACAAAATTTTGATGTCCTGAAAATGTAATTAGTTTGATCTTATTTGGTGTGATGAGCAATGTTTCACCTTGTGTCCAGCTGGTGTAATTGTCTTGCATTGCATTAGATTGCAAAGACACACTTTTATTTGGATGAATATAGTGAGTTTTTGAGTTTAATAATTGACTTAATAATCATTGACCGGGTTGTTTTTTATAATTAAAAAATGGCATTTTGCAATTTTGTGACTACCAAAGCAACGTCCAGGAAAATGTCATAACTCCTTTCCTGGCTCTAAGGTCAGTGCTGAGGTGCTCAGTTAACCATTTGATTATTTTAAATATCTTTCTAAACAGAAATAATTAGCACAACCCTAATGGCTTATGTTGCTGGCGCTCTAAAAGAAAATGCTCAGGTTGAGTTACAATCATCTGCATTTGTTCCAAGCTAATGAATCGAGTCAGATGTGATCCATTTAGCCTCCCTCAGTAACGTCCCCAGTCTTGATTACTGCAGTGATTAGCATCTTGGAGACAGCTCTTCTCTCAGAGACAAACCGCTCAGCTGGAAACGTCATGAGTCAGCAGAGTTTTTAGAACATGGGCACTTTGGATACTGAAACAACCAACTAACTAACTAATGGAGAGATAAATAAACAATAACGTATTTAAATTTGGATGAAAACAAGGAAGTCTATACACCCGTCCATTAGCAATTCCATTTATCTAAAGGCACGTGGTGCACTTTATTGATCCAAAATGCAACCTGCGTAGTGTAAACAGAAGCAGTGTTAAAAAGATGTACATTTTTCTATGGTTGCAGTTCATGTTTTAACTTTTTTTTTTGTACTTGAAAATGACTTTCTGTACTTTATTGATTACAATAAAAAAAAAAAAAAAAACAGTGATACTGTGAAATAATAAAGGAATCAGTAAAGGATAATAAAGGATAATAATAAAGGAAGGGACGGCCCTGTCCGAACCCTGCGTGCTCCCCGGAGAAACGAGACAAGGAGGAGCAGGGGCGGAGGAGGGATGCTATTGATCGAGATGCTGAGAGAAGGGGTTTTAGCTATTTATAGTGAGCGACGAATGATCTGATAGGGAGATTGGATGATTAGATGATTAGTGATGAGCGGGCCGTGGTTACGTGCGCGACCTCCTCCCGAAACTAGTTTGAAAACATAATTTATTGAGACTCTCATATTTTGTTTTTGAGTTGTTGAATTCATTGATAATAATAATAATAATAATAATAATATAAAAAACAAGAACCACAACTGACTATCAATTATCAAATTGTTTAAATAATTAATTATAATACTAAAGCCTTAAAAATAGCTAAATTAAAACTATATTTGGTTTGATTGGTTTTTCTCCCACCCAGAGACATGATATGAACTAAGAAGTGTATCTTAGTCAGTGACAGGCATGATGGATGTGACATAAAAGCATTTCATTTAATGAATGGTCAAATTAAGCGTGTAAATAAGGACTTAATGTCTCGCGTTGTGCAGCGATCATTCTTGGCATTAATCCATAAACTCATGGGCAGCATCTCCTTCAGTTCTGATAAATGTTTAGTCTATTTTTCATAATGCCATCTTTAAAAGCCTGAAATCCTGTGATGGGTTTTGAGCGAGTCTGATGTACAACATTGACTTGTTCAGATCTGATTTTCAGATCCGATTAAAGTTTGTCTCTCTGAAGCAGTGGAAGAGGAAGCGTCTCTGATTAGAAAGGTGCTACACTGTAAAATCTCTATTAAAGCTTAAATGTTCTCATCTTATTTCCAGACATGAATCTGAGTCATGCTCGTACTGTACCATCTGCACCCAGCACTGTAATCAAGAGCCTATGAATTTAGATGAGCCTAAAAAAGTTTTAAATTAGGCTCAGGTGTTTGTTAAGATGATATTTAATGAAGAAACCCAGATGCTGATTAAATGGGAGGAAGCAAGATGTTTTATGTAATGGTGCTTTAATTTTTTGTTTGATTATGAATTATTTATTTTCTAACAATAGCATTACTACTGCCACCACTGCAATTAACTGGAATAATGGTGTGTGCTTCGATTAGGCTAATAATTGGTATTACTCAATATTCTCACTTAGCCACCTTCCCAGAATACAAGATAATGGATTATGGACCATTAGTGAGTAAGCACAATGCAGGCTAACTTCTCACTATTAGGGCTTCTGCATGACAAAGCATCAGCTGTGCATTGGTGAGACTGGGATGATTTTTTTCTTTAATGGAGGCCTTAACAACCCCATTCCCTCATTAGAGTTGGGCAGTCTCCTACAGGGGACCTATAGGGAGTTAGTGGAGCATATTGAGAAGATAAGTGCTCTTCTGAAATGGTGTCCTGGCACTCCTATCCTAGTCTCAGAGGGCCCTGTCCTGCTTCCCACAGCAGCTCAGAGCTCCAGCGCTCCTGTCTTGGCCGGACTGCAGCTAGCCCTGAGACTGCCGAGTCTGCTACAGTCTTCCCACAGGCGGTTAACCCCGTGTCCTCGACTCATTCTCAAAAAGGAAAGAAGACGACGAAGAGCTCCTATCCCACTGAAAACAATGAGATCTCAGAGGCCGCCCACTTTCATTGGCATCCCAGTGAGTTCTACCACGGCCGAAAAGGTTATCCTCTCTCTTTATGTCTCCTCCTTCTTCTGTGTCTTGGCCACACGCACCTCCTTGCAGTTCATTCCAGGCCCGGAGCAACCAGAGGAGCTGACAGTGCTAGTCTTAGACGTCTCTCAAGCCCAGCTCACTCTGTGCAATTTTGGCCACGGTTTGGTCGCCTGAGATAAAAGATTCCTATAATCCTAGGCTAATATCTGTAGTGTTCAGTCGCTGGTTTGGCATGTTCACCGATAGCTGATTAATGGCCTTTGTGATCAAATTTTGGCTCCAACAAAATTCTGGCCGTGTCCTGCAATATGATTTTCCTATGACAAACTTCAGACTGTCTTCTTTCTTCAAGAAAAGCCATGATCGTAAATAATGCGAGAGATTTCTTCTAACCGTCATAAACTCATGTCCGCTCATGTCTTTCACTCACAGAATTCATCTGATATGTTGCCATTGCTGTCATAAACACAGGTTGCAGTGCTGTTTTAATTTGGGTGTGCAGCTGTTTAAACTATTCTTCTTAAATATGCTTGTATTGCAGCCATTCGTATATTTTCATGTTAAAGGCAAATTCACACCGCACAGACAAACGCCAACAAACTCCAGCAAGCTAGTCTGTTGGAGTTAGTTGGATCAGTGTGTTACCCTTGTTGGAGTTGGTTGGCATTGGTTGGAGTTTGTTTTCACCTGCCTGAACATGCTTAATTTGTTGTTCATCCACGGCCTCTTTCATTTTATTCGCCATCTTTTCTGGCAAAGAATGACTCACAAAGACATGAAAGCGATAGTTCACCCAAAAATGAAAATGTGATGTTTATCTGCCGACCCCCAGGGCATCCAAGATGTAGATGACTTTGTTTCTTCAGTAGAACACAAATGAAGATTTTTAGCTCAAACCGTCGCAGTCTGTCAGTCATATAATGGAAGTCAATAGGTACCAAACATTCCAAAGCTCTGAGAGTCAAAAAAACACACGGACGAAACTAAATTAAACCCTATGGCTCGTGACGTTAAGGGACGTGGTGGAGGAAAAAAAAATCGGGGTGGGTAAAAAAAATTCAAGGTGGAAATATTTTTTTTTTCAAATCTTATGCGTTCTCTCGCAAAACTTTCGCGTTCTCTGGCATAACCAATTGAGCTCAGATAAACACTTTCTGTTTACTTTACGCTTCCAGAGGATTATACAGCTGCGTAATGGAGCAGTTCTACATCACTAGAGGGGGCGCTGCAGAGAACGAAAGCAAGAGTGAGCATAACGCGCATGTGGAACCATCAGCTGTCAAACGCTCTCGCGGCACTTTGATGTTATACACCGACCGGTGGCTGCAGCGCAGCTTCAAGTCGAATACATATATTGTCTGTACATATACCAACAAAAGCGCAAAGCACTATGCAGATGCCTCGCGAGAGAACAACAGGTGTGTTAGACTTGAAGCGATACTGCCATATCCAATGCGTTTGACCACTGATGCTTCCATATGTGCGTTATGATCGCTCTCCCTTTGATGTCATACACCGATCGGTCACTGCAGCGCCGCTTCAAGTCGAACACACCTAATCCTTTTTCACGTAATATCCTTTTCAGGTGTCTTTCACTGACATC
>JAUMHE010000075.1:5349664-5360817 GCA_032359235.1 Enteromius mattozi
CGCATATCCAACAGAAGCTGAAGCGTGCTCTGAAGGACACCGAGGGGCCAGCGTCATCATATTATTAGGATTATTATAATTTTTTTTCAATAGAAACGACTTAATTAAATGCGCCATATTTTTTGCTCGTAAAGGTAAAAGTAATACATCATTCGGAACTGAAAAGGGTTTAGTTTTATTTAACATAAAGCGCGCATAGCACGATTTTCTGTTTCTATTTTGCATGCAAAAGACTAATAAAATCATAATTAATGCATGGCTGTTTCAGTCATCCAGAAATATGGGACATGGGAGGGGCCTATAATTAATTTGGTGCTGAAATATCAGGTCAGTCTGAGGTCTTGTGGTACACACACACACACACACATATATTAAATGGCAGTGCATCGCGCAGTTTGCCACACAGATTTTAATAGGTGGTTATAGTAAATCAGGTGGTGTGCTAAAGATGTAGGCTAGTATTTGTGAGTGCAGGTGCGAAGTAGATTAATATTTATGAGATAAACTAATATTTCACACATAGGTTACAGAATTTATTCATACACAAAAGAAAGCTCTGTCTATAGGCTCTGCCTCGGTACGGTTTGTGTCAAACCATTCGTTAGTATGGCTGTTTGATGAAGAGAAAGATATCAAATGTAGTAGAAATAATAAACTTGTAGAGGCGGAGGACTCTTATTATGTTTTAATGTTTGGCTGACCAATCAGCGGAGAGGGGTGTTCACTCCGCCCACGTGTAGCGATCCAACATTCAAGTGGTTTACTCGTTTTCTGTCCCTGAATGAAAAAACTAAAAATGGAGCCAAAGTCTTGTTTTTTTGTTTTGTTGGAACAAATGAAAAACGAAAAATGATCCGTTTTTTCGGTTTCTGTTTTTTAGTTTGAAAACGGATATGGAATGGACAAGATACCCTGATTCTCATGTCTTGTGTTACTTACCTGCTTTTCAGAGTTCCTATGATCCGGATGGCTGACTGCACTAAAGACTTACCTACACCGAGTACCTTGATCCTTGGATACCGCCTTATACCTGCCTTGTATACTCACCTTGTATGTTCACCTGAATCCGTAGCACCGAATGCAGTGAGAAAGCGATCCGGATATCACCACCGAACCCTGTTTAACTTACCTAAGAGATTACCTGTGTTGAATGATCTGTATGTGAGAAAGCGATCAGGAGATCGCCAACAAGGAGGCTTGCTTGTATAGCGATCAGGAAATCGCTCCGCAAAGACTGAGTTGATGATTATGTATGCCTGCCTATGCATTGAGTTTCAATTTCAGTTTCCTTTGCATATATATGTTTTAATAAACACCCATTTCTTTGAACTTACCTTGTCCCCCGAGTACTGTGTCTGAGCGTTACAGACGCGATCACAGGTTGATTCTAATATCTAAAATTTGTATTATGTATTTTATTTTATTAACTTTTTAATGTTGTGGATTTCAAGTGATTGAATTATTGAATATTTTTTGAGACAAATGTTTGCCTAATGATTTTCAGTTTTGTTAATTAAAGACAATTAAAAGCCACTTTTTTAAAAATAATGAAAGAATATGTAAAAGAATAGTATTTAGGGTAAACCTGCCCCTGCTGTTAAAGGCACAGTAAGTAATATGATAATTAACAGACTACATGACATGGTTAGATTTAGATGGTAAATATCATATATTATGCTGGGTGTCCATCCTGGACATAATCACTATATATAAAGAGTAAAAGTATAATAAAGTATTTGTATCAATACTATGTGGCTTTTGTCCCATGCTGCTGAGCCTTTTAAAAGCAATTAAGGAACAGCCATTAACATTGAACACAAGATTACATAAATGGAATTCTGTCAGGATCACTATCTTCAAAGATGATTAACAATTAGCATACAGTTTAGATCAGTGGTAAGGTTCTCATCTGGGTAACATCTCCTTGCAGCCTAGCATGAAGAGCAGTGATCACCCCCTCATACATTAAACAGAACAGAACCAGCATAAATTTATAATTAATGTTCAATAATTAATGCAAACATTTTAGAAATTAGTTTGATTCGAATCCTGACTGGATGAGAGGAGGAGCTGGGGATGGAGGAGGGTAATTAGTGAAAAGCTGCTGATAATACTGAAGAACCTTATATAGGTGTTGTCATAGATGTTATATCCTCATAGGTAGACCTGGATCAGCTGATGTGAGCTTGACTAACACGAGCTGCCAGAACTAACACTGCTGTATGTTTTATATATCTACTGTATAACAATATACCCCCCAAGTGAATTGAATTGTAGCAAGTTGGCCTTATTTTCAGTAAAACGCTCATACAGTTACAAGAAATTAGAGCAAAATGCTTTGGAAATGCAATAATAGTGTTTAGCAAGACCTTCACAAGAAGGGAAAAAAAAGTCTTCCTCTATCTTCCTGAATTTGATTGGTGCTTCAGAGCAGCTCTTATCTCATTTATTCACTTTCATCTTTTCTCCACCACTTATTATCTTTTCTTGGTTCCTCATTATGGGGCTCTTGAAGCATGTCTGCGGCATGGATGTGTTTCTTTCTGCCTGATCAGACATGTACGGCTCCCTGCGAGAGCAAGCCAGGATATAAATAATACGGAATGATAGCAGCTGCGGTTTCCCATACGTATTCTCCACATCTCGCCAGGCAGTACATCGACTCCACCCTCATTCGAGATCTGATCCACATGCGCTGATCATAACAGGCTTCGGAATTTGAGACGAGAGATCTGAACTAGTTTCCAAAAGTATGAGTCCTTTTGAAGCCTGATCATGCTGTGAGTGTACTTACGTTTCAAATGAGAGTTACGAAATCAAAATATATCCTGCGATGCTAAATGACAGTGTGGACTTCAGACGCATTTGAGCATAACTCAGATTTCACACAGCTTTGATATGCTTCAGGAGACTGAGTGGAGATTGTTTGGTTGTTTTCTCAGCTGAATGAGGGTACATTTGGCTGCTCGAGATGGGTTGTGTTACTAAATTACCTTTACAGATATTGGCTTAATCAGACTTCAACCATCAGACAGGTGTGTAAACATGAGGGCTTCCTTTAGAGATAAAAATCCAACTAGTATTTAATAGTTTAGAATCAGGGCTATTTGTACTGTATATGCTTTGATTTTATTATCCACCAATGTGTGTTTGAAGAGGTTAATGTGTTGTTTGAGCAGAGTTGTAACAAATGTTCAAAAGGAGCATGTACTACTTAACCCTGTCAGTCTTATCACAAGAGTATTTAAATTGGCTCTTTACTGCATTCTTACAATTCCTCACACATCCCTCATCCACCTCTACTTTCTAATTACATAGACATTAATATGGAGCTTTATCCTGTTTAGTTTAATGGGAAGTCTTTTCATGAAATGTGTTTCTGTGGGATTTTGAAGAGCAACCACTGATGTTGGAAGAGGAAACCTGGCTCACAATTACTGTTCTAGTTCATTCCGAAGGTGTTCGTTTGGGTCGAGGTTAGGTTCTGTATGGGCCAGTTGAAATCTTCCACACCAAACTTTATGGACCATAAAGTATGTATGTACCCATGTATTGGGGCACTGTTGTGCTCGAATAGAAAAGAGCTTTCTCCAAACTGACCATACAGTATTAGTAGCAATGCATTGTTCAAAGATGTTGAAGCTAAAGGCACACTATGTAAGATTTTTGTAGTAAGATATCCAAAAACCACTTGCAGTGTGTTATATTTTTCATGCAGTTGTGTGCTTACATTATCTCAAAAGTTCTGTAGGATTTGTAAATTAAAAGAAATTCCAGATTTAAATAATGAACCGTCCCTGTTCCTTGTCGCCTATCAATGACGCAATATCCTCGCTATCCTCGGTTTCCACCTGGGAATACTACAGCAACGCACGTGGACAAATGCGGAAGTAGTAGTTATTTACTGTGCATTTCCATATCATGGATCATGATTCCACTCTCCACAATCCCCAAAAAACGTACAGTAGATGTGTACAAACCGAGGCAAGAAGATATTGGAACAGTCTACGAAATAAAGCAAGAACAAATTTTGGCGTGGTATTTCCGAAATGGAGAGAGTTTCGTGAAAACCTTGGACTGGACAGAGACTCCTCTCTCGTGTGTGTTTTAATAGATGGGTAAGCTAATACAGTATATATTATTCACTGTGCAAGTAATTGTCATGTGCAGGTGGTTAGGTAATAAAACAGATATAAATGAGCTTTTCATCCGTGAGAATGATTTGTTAAAACAACATCTTCCAGTGTCCAACGCTCCGTCATTGCATCTTTGAACTTCGCCTCTGTTATTGTTTTGAAAATGTGACCTCTAGTGACGTAAACTTACATATTGTGCCTTTAAGATTTCCCTTCACTGGAAAAAAAGTCAACCCAGGCTCATTGGAAATACGTGCCTCTACATACATTTCTGCAACCCTGTAATTATGTACCTTACAGTACGTTTCACCGCAGTTTCAAAGTGAAATGTAAAAACTTATTTGCTGATGCAGCCATGCAATTTTTCCTTCCTTACGCTGATTTAAGCTGTTTTGATGAATCACTTTACTCTGGATTCGAACCGGTGCTTTTCACCACCTGAGTGTTTTCATCCACAGCTTTTCATCGCCGTATCACGTGAGCTATCAAGTAAACCTATTGAAAACGAAAACTCATATGAAGCTGTATATGTGACGACAGCATTCAAAAATGTCAGTTTTCAAATCATGCAGGATGTTAAAAATGTGTTCAAGTCAAAACATAACATTCTGCAACTAATTGCGTGAAAATTAACCTTTATTAATCAAAAATGTACCTGTAAATCATACTTTTGTGTGAAAAGGAATAAAAGTTATGGGAGTCTTACTGCTTCTTGTGTTCATTTCAACTGCTGAGATTCGTATGTACAGGTAAATTTTTTCAGTTTTTTCAACAATATTTCCAATGAGCCTAGGTTGAGAAAAAGCCAATCCCTGTAGAACAGCCCTATTATATCATTATCCCTCGTCCTCCAAAGCTTTACAGTTGGCACACTGCAGTCCAGCAGGCTGCAAACCCAGACTCGCCCATCAGACTGACCAAAGGACTGCATGATTCGTCACTCCACAGAACAGGTTTCCACTGCTTCTGACACTTGCCATTCTATTTGGTGATGTGAGGTTTGCATGTAGCTGCTCAGCCATGAAAACCCATCCCACAAGCTTCCACTTCACATTATTTGTGCTGCTTTTAATGCCTTTGGAAGTTGGGAGCTCTTCAGCTCTGGAATCAGCAGAGTATTGCTGACTTGTATACACCATTGATCAGATTTACAAAACGGCAAATTAAAGTTAGAGCGCAATTCCATAAAAGTGGCGATTGGAGGGGAAAATTCTGCCGGCGATTTACTGACGATGCGCACAGACACAGAGAGATCATTTCCATAATGACCAGCATAATCTAGCAAGAACAGAGCAAATGCTTTAAGACATGCTTATTTTGGGCATTAAATAATGGCGCAAATGCCAGTAACTTAATTAGTAAATTGCGTTACGTGACACATTTTTATATTCTCCTTCCATAAATTGTGCATATGAAATGGAAACTCTCAGCACTTATTCTCTA
Source organism: Enteromius mattozi (assembly GCA_032359235.1). NCBI lineage: Eukaryota > Metazoa > Chordata > Actinopteri > Cypriniformes > Cyprinidae > Enteromius > Enteromius mattozi. Next base: position 5,355,244 of record JAUMHE010000075.1, read on the forward strand.
CTGCGTATCTTTAGTAATTCTTAAGAGCACTATTTTAATGCCAAAAGACGGTTTGCGCTGATGCAGGCTGTTAGTAAATTTTGCAGGGAGAAAAAAAAAGTTTGCAGAGGATTAGCGAGGACTCAACAAGAGCTGAATGAGCCGTGATGAAGTTTGCAGAGGATTACTGAAGATTCTGATGAGTGAGTGATGCACAAGCAGGAGACGTGTGCTGGAAATATGCTTTTTATGACTGTTAATAAATGACATTTTATTAAAACCTGCAAAAACCTTTCTGTTGAGTGATGTAAATAATTGTTAGTTTATTGTGCATGCATGTTAGGCTATATTTAAAGTTACTTAGGTAAAATCAAGGAGTTTTAACGCTGACCTGTTGAAGAAAACAAAAAGAACAGCATATGTCGTAGGCTAGTCAGTATTGGTCAGTCAGTCTGAATTAAACTGTGACCGCCATAAACTTCAGTGAATTATATGGCAATATGCTTTAACACAAATAACTTTATCTTTTTGAATATGTGTGTTTCAATATGTGTTGACAAAAATGACATTTGATTTTTTCATTAACACAACACTGCTCTGAGTTCTTAGGTAAGAAATGCATAAAGGCATTATTGCTTGATGACGTCATTAACTGAAGAACTGACTTTTTGATCCGGTTCAATGAGCCAATCTGTCCAAAAAGAACCGGCTTTTGGCAGTGAATTGGACTTTAGATCACTAATGATAATTTCACAAACTGGCTTATTTTAAAAGTGTTTTTTCACCACAGTGCCATGCTAGAAATTACTGAGCTGTTTAGATAAACTTGATTTTATTCACCTATGGCAATCGGTCTGATTGAAACACCTGAATTCAATAATTAAGTTGTGTCCTATTATTGAGAATATGTTTAAAACACAAATCAATCAATAAATATTTTGTCGTTATCATTTACTCACTTTCATATCATTACAATCTTCATCTTCTGCAGAACACAGAATTGCTCCATCAACTGGTTATTTTGGTCACATATTAATAAATGAGCTAATGTGTTGCAGCAATCTCATTAGCCTAGCATTATTCTCTGGCTATTCACATAGTGTCTTTTCTGTTATTTATGATCCTACATCTTTTTAATTTTCTCCTGTTGTTATTTAAATGTGTCCTGAAACCAATCCCGTATTCTACCACAAAGACTTTTTATCCCTTTAATCTAAAATAAAATGCAAATATCAGTAGGCTAAATATATATACTGTATAGCTCTTTATCTGTGTGGGTGAAATCTGCTCTATGATAGGAAATATTAGCTTGTTAGTTATAGCCAATCTCTGTTTATATGTTCATGTGTGCTGTGGATGCTGGGTTGACTGAGAGAAATAAATGTCAAGGACATTATCACACCCTTACAACGCAAACCCATTTATTTCCCTCAGTTTTGTACATTCACGTGAAAGTTGCATGTTTGCACGGAAATGCGTCTCTCTTTACAACGAGTTTACTTCGAAAACAGTTATTTGTGTACAGTTATACAAAAATACAGTTATCCTGTATTTAAAGTGTTATCAATAAAAGTCGTGGGATAGCGTTGATGGTATGTGTGATCTCAGATATGTGTTTTTTATGTTTATGTTTACCTCAATTTAAGGAATGTACTATATGTATTTTGATTAATAATGATTTATATGTAATGTTTTTTTTTTGTTTTGTTTTTGTTTTAGAGAATTGTATGGCATGATACAAATTTTAGAAGTTTAAATTCATAGTTATGATAAGCGCACAAAATCATTTTCAAATATTTACAAATTTTCCCATAAAATTTGTAAATATTTGAAAATTATTTTGTATATATGTATATATTAATCATAGACATACATCTAAACAAGTTTTGTTCCAAATTTGAGGTCAATATACTGAAAAATGAGCTTTCAGCAGTTTTGTTTGTGCACAAAACCAAATATTTCTATGAAATTCATATTCCTCATTTCCAATATGAAGAGTACAACTGACTATTTATTTTTGACTAATAGCTTGTGTGTGTGTGTGTGGGTGTGTGTGTGTGCATCCAGAATATGTGTAATGAATCAGGATGTAGACCTCATATGTATATGAAATATATAAAACAATGTATAATAATGTATTATTTTATTATATATTACATATATATATATATATATATATTTTTTTTTTTTATTTTTTTTTTTACTTTTTTTATTTATTTTGTCTTTTTACAGTTAGACCTATAAGATTAAGATTAACATCTGCCTTACAGTCATATTAATTTGTAAAAGCAATCTAATTTAATCAGTTGCATGGACACCCATTTTTTCTATTGTATGTATTTACGTGCACAAATAAAGAAGGAACATAAAAAATAAGGCCATTCCTTAAACAGTAAAACTTGGCAAGACGTGCCGATCTGTGCATCTGAAGACACAGCGCTGGTTTGCTAAAAGAGTAAAGGCTAAACCCACCACACTGTAATCAGTAGCACAGAGTAATTGAGAATGAAAGCATGCCCTCAATCACACACAATTTATAATCCTACTTTTAATTAGTGCCCTGCAGCTCCGTGAAGGCCATGTCATTATTAATTGGTTATTTAAAAATAATTTGTCACATATTTTTTTCCTCTCTGTTTTGTCTTTGAAACAGCAGTGTAGGCAGGGTAAGGAAACAGTGGTTTGTTTTGTTTTTTTTCTGTCTATAATATCCAATATCCTTAAAATGAAAAAAAATATATTTTATTATAAATGTGACAGCATAATGTCAAATACACTAGATCTAAAAGACAAATTTTGTATTTATTTATTTATTTATTATGAATAATTCAAACTTTAAAAGTTTTAAAACTATTTCTTTCAACTGTTGTTGTTGACTCTAGAAAAGCTGCTTTCTGGGTCGTGCTCTGATCTAGATCAGTCCTAAACTCTTATGCAGCATCACTTCTCAGGTGAATTATCTGTTAGTCTGACTGCTGATGCAACATGGGTATCGTCATCTGAAATATGAAAACATAACAGCTTTAAATTCAGCAGCGGCAGACAGCTTCAGATAGAGAAGCTCTGAAAGGTTTCTTAAGGAATGACAGTGTCTTTAATGAAGCAAACAGATGTGCGTAGGTTTAGTCTCTGATAATTTCCAACAATATCACAATGTAATTATTGTCTTTGCTCCGATGATAAGCTGGGGACACCCATCCGCCCACTAAACACCTGTGACGCTGCTCTGGTTAGAAGGAATATTAATGTCCTCAGCCTCTGTTGTCTCGTTCCAAACAGATGGGCTTAGAAGATGAAGAATTGAATGACAAGTGTGTTGCGCTGAGCTTGTGTTAACACTTTATTTCACTCCTGTTATACCACACGAGGACAAGAGGCAATTTCAGCCTAATTGCTGAGATAATGTTCCATTTTTAATCAGGGACTTTGCACAAGAATGAAGAGAGATGTGGTTTACCCAGACGAGCAGCACAGCTCTGTGTCTTGTTTGTCTCTGGTTTGCCACACTTGTAAACACTACAGGCCTCAGCAGCAGTTCTGTGGCCTGAACATGCTTAGCCACTGTTCCTTCTCCACATTTTCAGCATCTCCCCCAAACATTAAAGTATTATTCAGTTCAGTACAAATTAAGCTCAGTCGACAGCGTTTGTGGCGTGATGTTGATTCACCACAGACATTTATTTCCACTTGTCCCTCGTTTTCTGCAGGCTGTGTCAAATACTCACTGTTCAGAAGTACAGCTGCAGTATGTGAGCGATATGTGTGAAAATTACTCACTTTTTTGGGGGCGTGTTTGAAGTTATATATAATTGTGCAACTTCTCCTTTCTCCTCTAAAATTGAAAGCAACCTTACAGCTCAAATAATACACACACGTGAACAAAATAAGCAATGGTTAACATAATTTCAGAAAATTTAATTTTTAAGACTTTTCTATTAAATCCTCATCTATTGTAATTGCCTAATATATTAAATAACTTACAGAGTTTTAGTTTGCTATATTATTTAATGTTTCATAAAGGTAAAGTCAATGAGGGGGGGTGGGGGGGGGTGTTCATACTATACTTTTAGTGTAAAATTATATATATATATATATATACACACTCTTTTTAATTTGATTTGATTGTTTGTTTTTTTCCGTTTTTTGTTTGTTTTTGCAATGGTAACCTTTTAAGAGATCCAAAAAGACTCAATGGAAAGTATTAATTACTCAAAAAATGCACATATTTTGGAACCTCCAATACAACAAGCATTTATTTATTTATTTATTTATCTGTCTGGAAATAAAACTAACTCCTCTAAAACAATGTTTTACACATGTTTTACCTCCATAACAGGTACTAACTCTTTTTTTCTTCTTCCTTCATTCCTTCATTCATTGCTTTTTATTACTTTCTTCTGTATTGCACCTGGAGAGTGTATTTAAGAGTATTGGATGTTTTCATTCAAATAAAAGCAGAAGAATTCATACAGATCCACCACCAGTTCACCAAAACATAAAACAGCTCTGTTTCTCCTGAGATCAGGTTTTGACGGCTGGGCAGTAACTGCTGAGGGAGTCAATGAAGCTGTTTCAAAGGCCCCATCTTCCTTTAAAGACGCGCTGCTGAAGCACTAAATCAGCTTTGGCGGAGGTCAAGGGATACGTGTCACCCGGAGCCTCCGCTGAATTTAATGACATGTCCATAAAAACTGGAGATACTGTCAGTTTGAATTTATTGGCTTGTTCAGATTCAGACTGTGGCTGGTAAATCTGTGTTACTACACTGTAGGTACGAACACTAACATTTCTCATTTGTCAAGAACTATCCATGGTTTGCAGCACTTTCTCAATATCTTCACGTTGGACAGACAAACCTGTATCATGGTTAATAATGATCTATAGCACATACTAAAATAACATAATTTTAGCAAATGATCTTGAAAGTAAAGTTTGCAGTGTTATCTGTGTATGGCTTGTCCTTTGCTTTGGTCTTTGTTAATGTTCAAGGAACAAACTTATCTCTTGGTGATCGATATAATCATTATAATAAGTCTTGCTCTTCTCCAGACATCTTTAGTCAAATATAGTCCATATTTGTGTTTGAAGAGGACAGAGAGTAAGGAAAGGGAACATAGCATTAGTAAAAAGTAATGGCATAGCTTTCTGTTTGTGTTCCTTCTCTTCTCTGTAAATTGCATTTTTCAAAAACCAGCAATCTGTTAAAGGACATTTTCCCTTCTTTCGAAAAAGGCTTATGACTCGAAAGGCTATGCGCTGTGATCTCTCAGCTCTTTCAGTGCACTGCAGATGCCATTTACTTACCTTTCCTTTCCTTCAGTAAGAAAGCTCATCGTATGGACTGTCTGATTCCTCAAATGCCCTGCTGTCCTCCTCAGCCGACACAAATGTGTTCTTCTGTTTACTTTCCAGTTTTACAGTGAATTTATGAGTTGAAGTAATGCACATTATATCTAGTGAAGCACCGTATTTGAAGCTCTTACAGTGGAAACATATATGGGGCTAATCCAACCTGATGCCAGGAGAAGAAGTATTTTATGATGTGATGATTATGCATGAGTTTGTAAAATGTGATTTGTATGTGTGTGTGTATAT
>JAUMHE010000075.1:5365037-5382909 GCA_032359235.1 Enteromius mattozi
AATGAATCTAAAATATATGAAAGTCTAATGTTTATCAGTACATTACAGAAAATAATGAACTTTATCACAATATGATAATTTTTTGAAAAGGACCTGTATACATTATGAACAATGTTTACTGAAAATTAAAAACAAATATAACAAAAACTGTGGAAGAATTTATATTTCAATAAATATCATTTTAACATAACTTTAGTAGAATAGAATTGAATTGAATTGAATTTTATTTTATTTTAGTGTACCATTTATGTTGCTCTACCCCTCTCTTTATGGACTGTGAATCCCAAATGAATGGGTTGTTTGTAAAAGAGAAGAGTCTGGCCTGGTTCATGATGTAATTCCTTTCCTTTAACAAGACTCCAGAGGTGTTTTCTGAGACCACACAGAAGTCATTGAACATTTTGAACAAAGAATGTTTGAGGATTTGATTGAATGAGGTGTTTCATTAGTGTTTATTTCCAGGTGTTTACACACAGAACCGACTTTGGGTGGCAACTCATTTCATACTTTAATTACGGCCACAGTATCCAATCTATTTAAAAATAAAAATTGTCCATTCATAACTCTGAATGCATCTGAGCAAATTTTTCAGAGCTAGAAATTATTTTACAAAGATTAAAATAGCAGTTAACAGCTCGGTCGCACATTACAATCAAGTGTTTTGTGTAACTGCAGCTTGTTATTTTTCAATAAATGAACCCTGAGAATTCACATTTCACCATGCAACTGTAGCACATTTCTGTTTATGAACGGGCATTTCTCTGAGCCAAAAAAACAACAACAAGGCACAAAATTCTCATTCTGTCAGTCTTTCATTTGGGCAAGTGCTGTTGAGTCGACATTGTTAGCATGCTGAGATGTAATCACATTTTGCATATTGTTCATGATTATGCACGCTGTGCGTAGCTGCTGAAAGCAGAACGCTGTACAAAGAAACCTGCTTTCTGTCAGCACTGAAGCACAGCAACAACCGCTGGATCCAGGTGCTCACTGTGGAAAACACATTACAAAGAAATCATCTAGAAACAAAGTTGTAAAAAAAGCATGCACTTATAAATATATATAAATATATATATATACACAAATACAAATATGTACAAATACATTTTCATATGTATGTACTTAAGAAAATGCCATGCAATTGTACTTTTAGTATACTAAACTGGAATGCTTTAAGTCTACTAAATTGGTAAAGGTAGTGCTAAAGTGGAACTATTGCAAGTATACTTCAGGTACAGTACAAATGCGAGACGTGAGACGTGAGAGCTCATATCTCAGTGTGTAGGGTTCATTGGCAAGCAGCACCCATTTCAGACCACATAACTGATGCCAGGAAGGTTGTCTGTAAATCCCACAGATAAGTAGAGATCATTTGCTAATGAAGCAGCTGTATACATGACACACATTTATATGAACAGCATGCATACATGCTTAAGGGCATTTAAACCAGAAAGTGTTAACCTGGGGCCTTGTTTAATCCAAGGTTAATAACAACATTGATTAGATAAGCGTGTAGCATGTGATCTGTTTTAATAATCGCTCGTCTGTGTGGGGGATGTTTTCATGTATATCTGCTTCTGATAAACACCGTTAGAAACAATACAGTATCTGCATCAGATCAGAACAGTTTCTGTTGCTAACATTTACCTTTCAACGTTTTTTTTTGATGATGATGAAAGCTGCAATGTAGAGGATGCTCAGCACAGCTGGATCACATCAACAATAGCTACGAAAAATGTGTACAGGTCTTGCAGATCTCATACAATCTCACAATAATTCACTCAGAAGGAATTGCATGCTGTGTAAACATTGTTTGTATGTATTGTTTGTTATTTGAGGGAATGATTTGCTATATCCCTTAGTTTTGCAGGCCATACGTGAGTGCTGGGTTCTGGAGAAGGAATAAGACCACCACTTCGTGACCCTTTTTTTAGGCAGATACTGTGACTGTGTTTTGGACTGGGTATCAGAACAACTTAAGCTGCTTTCACACCTGTTGCTATCTGCATATCTATCGAAGATTAGGCAAAAAGTCAGGTGACGTATATCTGTACACATTTCTCTGCAAATTTCGGACTTGTGTCCTTGGTGGTTTGGAGGTCACAAGTTGGACCTGGGAAGTGTTGCCAAGTCTGTATTTTAACATGATATTTAGCTCCTTAGAACCCTGCCAAAACATGTTTTATCTTCCAGAACGCAGTACCAACTGAGTAGCGATTTGGGCGGGTTTTGTTGTGAAAACCTGGCAACCAGAGACGGAATGACAGAAGTCAGGTAATTCTGCAAAAAGGCAGCTTACTTGATAACCAGGGTTGCCAGGTTTTCTCAGCAAAACCCACCCAATTGCTACTCAGAACTCAACACAGTCTCACTCCAAATCGTCACATTTTGACGCTTGGTCAAAACACTTTTGCATTGCTTTTTGAGGCTCAAATGCTATCTTCTGTTTAACCACTACAGAGACACTATCAGAGGCAGCGGGTAGAGTCAAGAGGACTAGCTGAACTGAGGCCGCTCTCTCTGGGACACATGAGCACTGAGCGCCCGGTGATCTCTCTTCTGGCTTTATAAATAAACCACAGATCTGCATTCTTGTCTGAAATACTTTTAAAGCTACATTCATGACACATTTGCTGCACGATTCATTGTATTTTTATGGTGTTTGAGATTTCTGATTCTCTCCATTTCCATTTGACATTTCTGTTATCTTGCATTGGTAATGAGCTTCAATAAGCTCACGCTTGGGTTTGTGAGATGTCAAGAGGTTAAGTCCTTTAATCTGTGCTGTTCTCTTAAATGGAGGGAAAAATGTGTCACTGGAGGGAAAGTTCACCCAAACATGAAAATTGAACAAATATATATATATACACTGTACACACTGTATACTCATGCTCAGGCCATTCACGATGTAGATGAGTTTGTTTCTGAATTAAAACAGGTTTGGAAGAATTTATCATGACATCACTCACTCACAGATGGATGATCCTCTTCAGTGAATGGGTGCCGTCAGAATGAGAGTCCAAACAGCTGATAAAAACTAAAGTCCAAAAAATAAAGTCCATCAGTCATTGTCTTGTGAAGCAAGCCTCCGTGTTTGTAAGAAACAAATCTGTAATTATATATGTTTTAAACATCAGACCATTGCTTTTGGCTGAAATATGGGTCCAATATTGTTTATTTCAGTACAAAATATGTGTACTAAGGAGAGAAATATGCACAGATCAAGCATTTTAAACAGTTTTTAATGACTATGTTGGTGAATTTTGATGTGGATGACAACAAAGGATGGACTTTTATGATGTTCATAGGTATTATGGACTGGTATTTTGACCAGAAGTGATGGATAGAAGTTAAATGCCTTAACGATGGATTTATTATGCAGCTTTTACTTCAGAAGATTAATTGATGGACTGCAATGATGTGAATCATTATGTTTTTATCAGCTCTTTGGAGTCCCATTCACTGCAGAGAAACTCTATTAAACTTATTTTCATCTTGGAGGGTCTGAAATGTGGTACATTTTCAGCAAATGTAAATTATTTTCTAACGGTGTGTTTTGTTGTGAGTGTGATTTAAATAAAGGAAAAAATCGAAATATTAAGTGTGAGTAAATCTCCACCACTGTCCAAGATTGTCATTAAGCTGTAATTAACCCTTAGCTAGTGTTTATCCTGCCAAACATTGTCATAATTACATTCAAATATGACTCCAGAGCTCTCACTGTAAGGACGGTGTGTGGAGTTTAGGTAATTACAAAACACCATCACCTCATGTTTGTACAGCATACTCAATATGTACACATCTGAAATAGCCCATGTACACAAAACCACATGCAATTTATTAATTACATGCACAATTTCAATAAAGATCAGTAGATCTGTTAATCAAGACCGGCTTGTAAACAAAGAACAGACGACATGTAACCTCTTACAAAACATGTCTCCGAGGCACAAACGACCCTCGTTTCCAACTGTTCGGGTGATTAAAAAGTCACATTGATTAACAAGAAAAATAAATGACTTGTTTTGCCTTGAGTTTATAATCCTGTGATTCCTCTCAAAGGTATAAACTCAATCATTCATATGCGTGTGATTATGATTTACAGTCTGTAAATCCTCATCTGGCTTTGTATTACACCCTCCACAGAATATATAAATACAAGTAAATATATTTAGAGCTCTGCTGTCGGGATGTGAAGAAACTCTCAAGCAGCATAACAGAAAGAGTTTCTGAAGACAATAACCTACTGCACCTTTAACATTCAAAACAAGTTCAAAAATACAGCTTCTATAAAGTCTGTGTCTAATGAACTGTAAAGTCACAGAAGGGTATTAAATCAATCTTGAATAATGCATGTCTATGAGTTCCAAAGCAGAATAAAATACTAATTAGAGCAAAAATCGATGATATCACGAAGAAACTGCCTTTATTAATCATTCATTGGTAGCTTCAGATTTTGAGAATTTGCCTATATCTGCACATCTCTCAATCAATACTTAATAATCAATCTAACTGAATTATGAGGCATGACATTTCTGGGGTTTTTTCAATTCTTTAACTATAAGCACCTTTTTTTCTGATTCTTAATTATTAATATATAGCCAATTCTTAATATAATGCCCAATCACTGAACTTCTAATACATATATATATATATATATATATATATATAATTAATGTTGGGCAACAATTAATCACAATTAATTGCATCCAAAATGAAAGTTTTTTTGTTTATATAATTATTATAAATAATAATTATACACATACATACAATATATATTCTGAAAATATTTATATATATTCACGTGTATATATTTAATTTATATTATATTATTATATTATATATAAATCAATTTAATATATAAACATAACCTATTTTTCATAAATGTGTGCATGCATGTGTGTGTTTTTATATATACATAATAAATATACGCAGTACACACACACACTGTATATTATGCAAAAAAAAAGTTTTACTTTGCAATTTGCATTGTTTATATATATATATATGTGTGTGTGTGTGTGTGTAACGCCCAGCTGGAGTTGCCAGCTAGAGACTTCAGAGGGCAATCCAGCTCTATGACTCCTTTCGTGTGTGTTTGTCTCTGTTTGCCCTTCACGGACTTCTATTATGAAACTGTTGTCTCCACCCACCTTGTTTGTACCGGACTTCCTGATGCATAAAAGCCCTGTCTGTGTTTGTTATTGTACGGTTCATTACACTGTCACCTGGGGGCTGTTCCATAAAACAAGATTAGAGTACAAGCCAGGCTTATTTTGGATAGTAAGGCTTATTGTCAGTAGTTTTGTTACATAATAAGTCAGACTAACTGAAATAAGTCTGGCTTATTTGGTAAACTTGTTTTATGGAACAGGCCCCTGGTCTACGTATTCCTTCCGTGTCCTTGTATCTAGTCTGTTCAGTGTTCGGATTTACTCGTTGCCGACCTCTGCTTTCCCTGGATCTTTTGTCTCGGCCAAAGGACTCTGATTTACCGGTACGTTGACCCACGCTTTGTGTAACGTTTACTCTGTTGTCTATGCCTTCACTGATCCTGTTTACCGGTGCTCGACCCTGTTTTGCCTCGACTCTGAGCTTGAATAAACACTGCTTTGCATGTGAACCCGTACGCCTCTTCCCTTGATCCATGACAGTGTGTGTGTGTTTAAAATGTACTTTTTTTAAATGGCTGTAGTTGTTTTGGCAAAGCAGTATTATTGAGCATAGTTATGTCGGTCAGCATTATTCCAGTCATCAGTGTCACATGGTCCCTTAGAAACCATTGTAATATATGGATTCGCGCATCAATGTATTTTATTTATTTATTTGTATTTTTTTACTTTTTGATGAATATAAAGCTCAAAAGAACAGCACGTTAAAAATAGAAATATTTCATAACATTATAAATGTCTTTACTGTAAATTTTGATCAATTTGATTTGTTCTTTCTGAATAAAAATAAATTATTTCAAATAAATAAAATAAAAAAAAGAGAAATGGGTTACACCTTCAATCATCTGTAGTGTAAAAGCTATAATGACGAAATAGTCAAGCCAAAATGGTTAATTTCTAAGCTCTTGTACAATATTTTTAATGTTTGTCTTTTATGAGCCTGTGTTTGAAATGACCCTTGCTGACGGCGTGTGTGATGAGAATCCTCAGCAAGCTTGATACCAAGATCACAGCAGTCTGTGCCTGAATTGATTTCTTTTGCTTGAGACATTCGTTTTTTGCTCAAATTTCCTATATCTATCTGCAGGTCCCCAGACACCTTCTGAAGATGAAAACCAAGGACATGGGCACATGAAATAGACGCCGGCTTCAGCTACTCAAGATTTTCAATCAAGCCCTGATGGAATAGCTTTTTCCAAAGACGCACTGGCATTACCAGCAGCCCCAGAGCTGAATCTGTGCTGCTCAAAGACAAAACATCTGAAGGATTTTTTTGTTGCTCTTCTCTTTTCTTTCTTTCTTTTCATGCATGTCACTCTGATAAGAGGATTTTTTTGGGCTAAACATATGATGTTGCAGCCACAGATTTTTGATCCCTCAAACAAAAAATAAATAAATAAATAAATACACGTGTGTTTACAGACAAAGAGAGGTTGTAGGGTGTCACATCGGGCCTCTTCTCTTCATATTACCTGAACTAGACTAACAAAAAATAAAGATATTCAGTGAGAAGTGTGTTTTCCTGTCACTCTGGGGGAATACTATCCTGAGACTGAGAGCTGCAGAGTCAGCAGAGATCACACACACCCGATGTGTCCTCCTTCTGACCCTGGGTCAAGACAACAATGCTTTTTTGTAAAAAAATAAAATAATACACAAAAACACAAGCAAAATACACAACAAAATCATAATTAACCATTTCTGATTCATTTTGATGGCTATACTTGGCATGGCCACAGATCTTCACCATCTCCAATAAGGGTCAAGCATTAGTTAAGCACACTTATTATGCATCAAAATTCATTTCTACGTGTTGTTTAAACGTAAATGTGAGTTTGCAGTGTGTGAACACAACCACCCTATAATGAAAACAATCCACCTGCTCTTTTTTTTTTTTTGATCCCGTGCAGGATAAACGTGATTTCTTTCCTTGCTGTTAGCTTCACATTACTGACTGTGTTTATGTTCATTTGGTGTGTTTTTGACAATTTAAACGCAATAAGACACAACAGAGAACTCATTTTAGTACTCACATCTGTACATACTTTAAAATGCATTATTTGCACATCCTGATTTTTCTGAGTTAGATCTATTCCTGGAACAACATTTTAATACATATCTCTAACCCAAACCTACTCTTACCCATAAGAAATGCCTAAATTCAGAGGAAATGATGGATGACTGACACTGATGTACAAGCATCAAACACTTACTGTAATTCAGCTGTAATTAATGTAAACTTCACAAAAACTATAAACTGTTTCTTCAAATCTGATTGGTTAATCACAATGTTGTCCCAGGGTCAACAAAAAGATGTTGATCCAGAAACATGTCTCACTCTGCAAAACCAGCTTCTGCACACCACACAGAGATGAGATACAGACTGACGTCATTTTAGTACTCAAACATGAAGACCTTTTTTACTGTTAACGTCCACGTCTGGATGGCTTTCTTTGACCTTTTCTAGATGAGAATAGCATTAGTGATGTGAATGAATGACTCATTCCTGTGAGTCAGGTGTTTTCACTGAATACCCTGAACTAGTACAACTCTCTAATAATAAAGGCTCTTCACTGGCATCTGTGGTTCTACTGTATGAAGAAACATGTACCTTTGCATCTTCTCCATAGTGGAAAAAAGTCTTTAAAAAGTCTAAATCTGAAAGTGCTCGGTGTATAAAGTTACTGTCTCTCAAAAGAAAGAGTTGACTCTGAATCACTGAAATCCCAAGTGTTTAATGTTGGTTTTAACATCCCGGCTGAAAAAGACCCCAATAGAACCCTGTCCAAAACACAATAGAAGACGTAATGGATTTAATGGTTATAATGGGAATTGTATTGGTTTTAATGGACAGTATAATGGTGTCTGCTGGTATGTGATGGACTCTATTGGTGGGACGTTAAATCCTATTGGAAAAATGCCCAAAACACACTACCAAAAGGAATCCTGTAATGGTTTTACTGGAAACAGTTAATGGTTCATAATGGTATTTTAGAACCATTAGAATTTCTTTAATGGTTTCTCTTGGGCTTCTATTGTTTTGTTTGTTTTTAGCAGGATGAAACATTAGCATATTGTCTGCCCACTTGTTGATATTTTCATGTTGTTCCAAGTGGGCATAACTGCAGACCTGAAATCTCCAAAACAGAGCGTGACTTCCTCCCATTGACCCAGTTTTTTTTTTTTCTCCCAATCAACTTCAGCTCAAACTCCGCCCCACAGATGATTCTAAGGATTTTATTGGTTGTGTCAATCACAGTGTTAATGTCCTACACTTTGCTCTGCTCTCAGGGAGAATATTGGTTTATATAATATGTTTTATTTTAGATAAACAAGAAACAAGGTTTAATTTATAAAGTGTTATTTTAAAATGAAAGTCAATAATAATTGGACGAAGCCAGCCAATGGTGAAAGTCTTTGCACAAAGAGATCCCGCCCCATTTTTGAGGTTCTGCCCATTTTTGGAGTTCCCAGGCATTACAGGCATGATGGGATGAAAATGAGAGCAGTCAGACCAATCACCGCAGATTGGAATCACGCAGAGAAGGAGATTGGAAAAATGAAGAGTTGAGTGAATCATTTGAGAGTCATTGAGCAAATAAGTTAAAAATAAATGCTAAATCCAAAACAGGGACATTTTAAAACCATATGTCCAATATGTCCCAAAACACACTTCAGAAAACTAGATTTGAATACTTGTAATGTTTGTAATGGTAGTTGTAGAATTTCTCTGATGCTTTCTATTGTTTTTCAGCAGGGTTACTTGGTGCATAATAGCATTTTAAATTCCATACAGATTAGCTAATATTAAACAATAACATTTTAGTGACAGCACTCAGATGCAGCTACAGAGAACTGAAGCTATAGGGCAAGCTCCATCTGTGTGTTTTCAAGTAAAACCAGTCAACGTTTATGGAAAGTTTGCACAGTCTTAACGGCATCTTTATCTGATCTGTGGAAACTGGAGATGTTTTTATTTGATCAAATTTCTTCTTGCACTTGTCCTCATCTGAGGAGGTGCTCTTTTGCAAAGCCCCGTTCACCTCAGCCTGACCGCTGCAATCAGTTTGTGTCCAGATCCAGAAACAATCCATTCTTTACCTCCGGTTATAAAACGACCTCCCAAACTGAATCCTGAGCATTCTGGCACAAGTATAACTTCTCTTTGATTAGACTCTTGGCAAAGACAGCCCTCAGAACTCTTAAGTTAAATACAATAGCTGTTCTTCTCTTCTATTACATTCCTTATGGCCACTTGAGTATCCTAAACTGAAATAATTCGGCACAAGTAAGCAGGCTGTTTAAACCACTTTAGAGAAGAGAATGTCTGCATAGATAATGCATGTATTAAAGGCTTGAAATAATCATTGCAGGCTGGAAAATGTCACAATATCACATTGCAGTCTACAGTCTTGCTTTACGAATTGGACTTTCATATCAAATAAATGATGCATCTACTTGCTTTGCTCTTAACGCTAACTCTGTAATAAGCAGCTATTTTCTGTAACATTAAAATGATTCGGTGAAACCACCCAAAAATAGACCAGATTTCCACAACATTGCTGCGTTATTAATTTTCTTGGCTACATGTTTATTTGTTCGCTATAGTGAGGTTTGGCCTGAGCTGTGTTTAAGTCCAGACTGCATTGATTAGGTCTGATGAAAACCTACATACAATCCATCACAGAGAGAAGATGAGCAGCGCTTTATGCGGCTGCTATTAATATCATAGGATAAGTCCATTCAAGTTCCATTAACTAAATTATACCGTGATTAGCCTGTTCTGGACCCGCTCGGTAACTCAGAACCAGAGCAGAATGCACATTCTTAAAGGAATGCAGTTATTAAAGATGATTGTGCTTAATTTCCTGAGGTGACTTGAATTACACCCCCCTCCACAGACGATAATGTTCAGATGCCAAACATAGATCCACATAACATAGATTGGAAAGTTTTAGCGCAGTGGGAGTCTGGTATATACAGTGTGTTTCTTTCTGATTCGACTGCGTCTCTAACCTGAGAGGAAGCTGTTGTTGACCTTGATCTGGCAACTGTTCCACAATCTGATAAAGTTCAGCTATTATTCATTGGACCCATCTGTGTTCAGCATATGGCCTAAGAGCATCTGTTTCTGTCTGATTCACGATTGACACAAACATTCCAGAGAATCACTTTCACACAGGGAAAGAAAATCTGATTTTGAAGACTTACATTTCTAAACTTTAGATAGCGAATTAAAAACAGTGTGTCTCCATGAAAGCATAAAATGTGCATATTTATGTAAGCATCAAATATTTATTTATTTATTTATTTTACACATTAATGTTGTGAAGCACTTGCTTCAAAATATTATTTGAGTACAATAGCTGTCCCAGTTTAGTTTAGACTGACAATTACCTTTTCTTTTTTTTTTCATGAAATTCACACTTTAAGCAGGGATGCATTCAGTTCTTTAAAAGTGGCTAATACATTTATATTATGTTTTTTTTTTATTTATTTTTCTGTTTTGAATAAGTGTTTTCTTTTCTGTTCATTAAATATACTAAAAAATATATTTTTTTTTAAATCAACGTTAATTCATAAAAACAATATGATAAAATGTTTACATCTTAAACAGTGTACAGTACATTAATTAACATTACTGTATATTAATTATGTAACAGTATTTCATATTAGCTATCATTACAATGCGTATTGCAGCATTTTTATAGAAGCAGAATTGTATAAACCTTATTTTATGCTTATTATAAAATATATATCTTGTTTTTTATAACACTTACTGGTGCTAGAAAACAAGACACAGCACTGCCTTTATTTATGTGTTTTTTTGTTTGTGTCGGGTTAATATTTCGGCCTCTTCCAGTTCTGTGTGACTCATGCGTTACTGAACATGAACATCATTGTCTTGTTTAGTCTGATTGCTTCAAGTGATGAACTTGTTAATTATAACTAACAATTAACAGCTGCTAATTGCATCTTGGCCAGACTAATGCACTGACCTGTAATATAGGGATAAAGAATAGAGTGTTCATCAGTGTAACTCCTAAAATAAGATTTATCAGTTTGATTATGTGTCCTTCTGAAAAGTAGCACTTTCTAGTTGACTGGAGATATAAAGTATTCTAATTTTAATTGTAACAAGCTGTTTAAAGCATGAATAGAGCTCTGCTTTCCACCAGGATAGAAAATCCCAGCAACTTACAGTACCAAGAACTTACAGTATTGTACCATATCAGCTTTAACAAGAACATCACGTCCAACTGAAGAGCACTTATTTATATATATATATATATATATATATATATATATATATGTTTTTCTTTCTGAGAAGAAAGAAACAATGGATAGAGAGGTGAAATGAGGTGAGTGTTAATCTGTAATAATTTTGGTGTGAGACCATTAAAATGATAAAAGAAGCAAAGATCAGAGGAAATATAAGAGGGGAAAGAATTGCTCCCAAAGGGAAATGTCAAAAAAGATAGAGAGAGAACAAAAAACTGGATTTTTGATCCTTTTGATTGGTTCCAATTAAAAATGTAATGATTTTGCCATTTGCTGCCCCACTCTGCTTGTTAATTGGTGCTGCGTATCTTTGATTTTGACTTTACTGTTTCCAGAATGGCCAGGGCCTATTTACGAGTCTTTATCTTAATTTATTCAGCCCCGAGAGACACTGTTTGTTTTGATTAGCCATTAATGCATCTCTCGGTTTGTTCATATTAAGCTGACCTGCTTGTTTTAATATGTTGCCAAGGTCAGCAAATTCATTAGGCATTTAAGAAGAAAATAGATAACCAAATGAGCCCTTGATGTGGCTCATCATCTGAATAAATAAACAGAAAGACGCTCCATGGCAGGACGTTCTGTTTGTGTCAGTCTGCCAGGTTCTCCGTCATGTTTTCTACATGACCGTGGTACTTCTACTTTTCAGTCGCTTCTTAAATATTCACTATTGGTCCGAGCTGTCAAGCAAATAAAAAAAAAAAACCTTTTAGTGCTTGACAAAATCAACAGATTGCATTTTAGCTAATGAAATACTAATGTAATGAAAACAATTGAAGAGCATTTTCAGGGAGCAAACACGGCCATCACTGCAGCGTTTGATCAGCGCTTTACACCTGAAATTTCTCTTTTCTTTTTGTTTTGTATATATATATATTGTTCATTTAAACATTCTAAGATATATTTTTTTCAAAAGCCTTGAATAAATAATGTAGCCCAAAACACTGTGCAACATAATACAATGAATAAATAAATGACATATGAGATATGATATATGATACATGATACATGATACATGATACGATACAATACGATGTGGAAGAAAGAAAGAAAGAAAGAAAGAGGGAACAATGTACTGTATTTAATATGAAGGAATGGTCTGTATTTTGCACTTTGTGTTGATTTTTGAGTTAGTTGAAATGTCCATAAAATTCCTAGCTAATAATTTGCCAGAAAATGACCAGTATTTTACTTAGTTTAGTTTAGTGTTTAAAAGTGTAAACATCTGGTTGAAAATGCGTTCTTATTCAAAGTATGCGACTGAAAAAACATGACTGTAATGACTTAAAGCAATAGTTGACCCAAAAGTTCTGTCATCATTCTGTCAACCTGGGGTAGTATTTCTTTATTCTGCTGAAATCAAAGAAACATATTTTGAAGAAAGTTTGTAACCAAACTGTTTTGGTCACCATTGACTTCCATAGTAGGTCTGGTGAGTGAATAAGGACAGAATTTTCATTTTTGGCTCAACTATTCCTGCTTTCCACTCAGCACACCCAAGCTTTTACTAGACACTAGCATCCTTCTTCACCTACCAAAGACTTTTTGTAATCCTCACCAACTGAACAGTAAATGGAGAGCGCTCCATAAGGAAACAATTCTGCAAAGGGTTTAAGCTGCTCTTCTAGGATTTCACATTATTCTACATATTCCAGCAGTATTTGTATTCATTCACATGGATCCTCTTTAACTGTACTCTACTTCACCTAAATGCTTTTGGCAGCTTCTTACAATTCTTCCTAAACCCATTGAAATACCATCTGGACCAGCTGTCTAGCACTACTAATACCAACCATGACTTTCACAGAAGAAATAACAAGCTGTCCTTTTAGCAGAAGAAACACACTTCATTGGGCAGTAACAAGACCTTAGAAGAGAAACATGTCCTACGACAAGAGGATGAGTACATGACTCATTGTTGCTATTTATTTGTATTACTTTTTAATTATTTGGTCCAACTTTATATTAGGTGGCATTGACCACTATGTTCTTACATTTAAATGGATGCACTTATTGTATACATGCATGTTTTTACATTATAATTCTATTTTTAAAAATACCTATATGTAGTTAAATCAGTAATTACATAGATTTATAATTACACTGTTGACCCATGTCTAACAACTTAAACCTGTCCCTAACCTTACCCATATCCAACTCAATAGCAGCAGAAGTGTTTGTAATACAATACAAACACAATAAATACATTGTACTTATGTATTTTATGTAAATAAATAGTAGTTAAGTTCACCTAATAGAAAGTTCAATTCTTTTATTGCTATTATTTGATGATTTGTCTTGATGGTTATCACAGAAGCGAATGATTGTAAAGGTCTTTACACTTATCGTAAAAGTGTGTCACACACAGAATAATTGGACACTGACTCCAATGCGATATAAAAACACACACATGTACGGTGGCTCTGAATAGTCCAAACACCTTTTGAAATTCTCACTTTGGATGCGACAAATGCAAAATATCAAACCTGAATAAAAAGTTTCAGACTAAAGTTTCGAGGCAGTGTGTCAACTTGATTGACAAACTGTGAAAACTTGGGACTCAGTGTGGAATGACCTTAAGTGTGAAGTGAATCCAGACAGCGGTCCTGCCAGAGTGAGTATTATACCACATCTGACTTTTAGAGAACAGCTTTGACAAATGAGGTCTGGAGATTTAAAAGTAATTAAGGGGCAAGGACATTTACGGTATCTGGAGGAACTGTGTATACTGTGTCTGCTCCTTCAGCATCCATCTGTCAGTACAACATCCAGCAGCATCACTCAGGCACAGCCGGGAATACTCTACACAATTCCAGGCCCAGTTTTCACTCTTTTCTGTGTATCCCGGACAAAAGCCTGAAGTAAGAAGCAGTTCAGTTCTCATCATGAGTTATAGTTGACGGGGATTCTTCTTCATGGTGAAATATTGTGTGATGTGTGACCCCCAGTCGGCAATCCACAGCAGATTCATGAGACCCAAAAGAGTTGTGTAGTGTTAAAGGAACAGCGGTCTGATGACTTCAGTGTAGTACTGTAGCATTGCTAAGAACTTAATCTCAACAACTTTAGTTATGTATGCATCTCAGTGTCAAAAACTTGACCCTTTATGACTGGTTTTGTGCTCCAGGGTCACATATAAGCAAATATTCTTCTCTACCTTACAGTGTATTCCTCACGTGCTTGCAAAGTGATAGACAAAAGGGTTTGATGTCCTAAGAGAAGGTTGCTATTTGAAAATAGCAAGAATGCAAAACTGGATTGCCAAACCCCAATAAAGCATATACTCTCCGTACATTTTTTTTCCATAACAATAAGGATTGTATCCGAAGGCTGGAAACTTACAGAGGGAGCAATGCCTTCTATATTTTGTTGTACATCCTCAGATGTTCCTCAGAAGTTTTATGAGGTTCATCACTTCTTTTATGACGAGTCAAGCCATCAGACACAGCTGTTTTTAGACAGTTTGTATACAACAAGTGCCAAAAGTTGTGTTGAGTTTGTTTTGGTTCTCTTTGTCTGAAGTTGCACATACTGTACAGTATTGAGTTTCTCTAACCAACTGAAACAGTACACATTGTTTTTTTTCCTCCCCTATTTTAAATCATTAACTAACCATGTCCCCACCTTTTTTACTTAGAAGTTTACTCAGACCACAGTAACCCAAAAAACAATCAAGTGTTTCTTCCTTCATATTAACTGTGTTGTAATACACAATCATCCCCTCGGCCTTACTGTGATTCTTTCATCTTTCATTACGAGAGAAACCGCATTCTTCTGCAGAAATCACAGTTTTGTCAAAACCAGCACAAAGGACTGAAACTCAAATTCCTTTCTGCTAAGAAACACTAATGCTGGCATGCACGTCTTTTCATCTGCCGTAAGAGAATCTTGCTCTGTGTATGATTCATTGGGTTTTCATGACCATGTCTCGTCTCTGGAGTGCACTAGTCTTCTTTCTCTCTGTCATCACCTCCTTCCTTCCTTTACTTTGCCAGCTGAGTCTGTAGAGCATCACGCGTTCGTTTCAGACACGACCACCCAGCGTTTGATCACTCGTGACAGACATCAGTTGATAAATCCCACAGTGACACTAGTATTTCCTTCAGAAGAGTGCTATTTATTTGGGTTTAGATGAGAGAGGGAAGTTTTAAGTCCGTTATAAAGCGTGTGCAGTCGGTTTGTGCAGACATGTGAAATCTGACTCGTCGTATAACACAAATTATCCTAACCTCTTGTGCACACCAAATGTCTCTACAGATATGTATGAGAATAAGTTTTTGTAGACTTCTAATAGGCCATTTTTCTGTAGAAGAAATCCGCTCTCTGAATGCCAAGTACAATTTTATTGTATTTCATTTTTTTCTCCTTGGACTAGATTTTTGAAAGTCCATGCGGTGTGTTATATAATAAGCACTTTTATTGTGCCTCCCAAGGAATTCATTTCTGACATTTTGAGAAGAAAGACATAGTTTTGGTGTGGAGTGAATAGACTTGAGCTAGCAGGACTGTATTAGTGCTAAACTGAACACAATGTGAGCCACCAACCCCTGATTTTCTCCACAAACAGCACATTCTCAACTACATTCACACTGTTATATGCAGCAGTATATATTCTTTTTTATTCTAAAGAACACTGAGTTACTGTGAGTCAAAAGTTCTATTTGTAAACGTGGCCTTGGTTTGGTGCGTAATTTACCTTGCATTTAGCTCATTTTCATCTCGAGAGCACCTAAACAAAAGAATTAACATGAATGTGCTGCAACTAAATATGTTGTGATGCAGAAAACATGCATTCAGACGGAAACTATTCTTTCTCTTTAAAAGATAAAAAGTGTTTACACTTAAAGCAAAGTTTCATTTATTAACACAAGTACATCCATCAATTACAATGTAATAAACCACTACAGCATTTATTTTATCGGCTAATGTTAATCTCAACATTTAATACACTTTTAACATCAAAAGTTGCAGCAGTTAATGCATTGTGAAATATAAATGATAATACAATATTACTACTACTACTACTAATAATAATATATTTACCCATTATTAGTAGTGCATCAACTAATATTAACATGTTATTGTAAATTGTTACCATATAACAGAGTTATAATTAATTAATCATATGTATCAATATTTGCAGGACCATATATATATATATATATATATATATATATATATATATATGTGTGTATATATAAGTAATGATAATCCAAAAGTCTTACATTTAGCAGATGTTAGAACATTGTTAGAGCTTTGAACAACATATTATGACTATTTTGACCCACTGTATTTATTTCCTCCACCATTACATAAACATGAGGAACCTCTGAGTTTTGTTTTTGTCATTTCATTTTCTGTAGCATTAATACATATTTGTTTATTTATGTACTAGTCATTTATATTTTTACATAGCTGTGTTCATAAAGGTTTTTCTGAATTATTCAACTTAGTCATTGACCTGTATAAATTCTGAAAACGTTTGCATGTCTCTTCACGCATACAGATGCTTTTATAAGTATGTTTCATTTTCCAGAAGTTTTAAAGCCCGCAAGGGGGCAAACTGTAGGAGTGACCCAGATAGAGTTGTTGTGATAGGCCTGAAATAGCAGAAGCTCATGAGAGAAATGTCTGGAGGTGCTGTTTCAAAGCCCCAGCATTTGTTTCTAATTCTCTCCAAAAATTCAGAGACCTAATGATGCTCTTGGTAGAGGAATTTTTCCCAAACTTGCAATAATATTTTCTTTTAAACAGGAAAGAGCATGTCAAATACCTCAACGTATTATTAAAGTGCATAGTGCCTCAATAGTACAGCTCATAGCTGTCAGTGTCCTGGTGTTGAGTAACTATTGACTGGAGCTCTGTACTCAGCACTTCTGTTCTTCACATCAGAAGGTTTTGATTATCTGCAGGTTTTGGCTTTCAGCGGCTGAAATGACTGTCTGAAGTTAGGGTAGTCTGCCTACCAGAATGTGAAAGCAAGAGATGTGCACATCTACCTCTTCTGCAAATTAAAATAGAACAAAATAAGCAACAAAACGTGATATTAAATTCTTCCTGTTTCACTTTCCACCCCCTACTGTCTTTATACACACACCAGGGGGCCACAATAACACTCCAGTAAAACTTGACAGCTTTGACATTTCCATAATAACTCCATTTATCTCCCACAAAAAAAAAAAAAAATACAAATAAAATAGAGCTGTATGACATGACAGTCTTTTTTAAAACAGTTGATCTGCAGAAGGTGTACAGCAAGTGGACTGATCAAATTTAGAAACACATGGGTGACTAAGACTTCAACAAATAAATTAATAAATACAAATAGTCATCTTGGTTTATATATATATATATATATATATATATATATATATATATACACTCACCTAAAGGATTATTAGGAACACCATACTAATACG
>JAUMHE010000075.1:5391423-5404220 GCA_032359235.1 Enteromius mattozi
AGAAAGGATTTGATTGGGCAGGTGTAATGAGGAGATTGATTAGATGATGTGGTGCCAGCCGTGATTAATCGACCGCGTGCTCTCGAAATTAGTTTATTTGCAAAAACTTCACTTCATTCGAATCTGTTCAAATGAAGAAACAAATCTTCAGATTTGGATGTTTGCTGAGTATTTGGTATTATACACTAAAATTGCCATTACAAGTAATACTGTTCCTCGTGTAACTGCATAATCATCATTGGTGAGGCATCACAGCAAAACAAAATAAATTAAACAGAAAAGCTGCAAGTTCAGTCATCTTGAGCCTCAGTAATAATAATAATAAAGTCACGCTGTCTCTTTTTAAGACTGCTTAACCTGTTTTTGCAAGCAGTGAAATTCCTTTAGGAAATAGAAACTGTTTTGCCATTTCTGTTTGCTGCAGAATGACATACTTCACCTTTAATAGTAAAGCCCAGGGCAAATTAAATGAATACCTCATGACCAGTGGTGTGTCACATCATCCAATATGTTCTTCCTCTGGCCTGAGTGATGAGGATAAAACCAGAATGTGGGAGACCCCAAGTACCCAGACCCTAAAACTCTTTTGACAATTCAGACAGGCAACCATAAACAAACTGTGAAGCTGGGCAGAATAATCCATACCACCTGAAGCTAATAAATAATGCAGCTATTGAGAGTACAATAGAGGTTTTGGTGTCCCGGTGTAAGCTACATCTCCCACAGGACTGTCCACAGGAAGCACTAGACTGAGGCTCTGATTCCACCTCACTGTTTAGTGAATACAATGGAAACCCCACCGGAATCTTGTCTCAACCTTACTACACAATTTTTTCACCCTATTTTTCTTTTCACCACATAATACTTGTAGAATTGTTTACAGCAGTCTTGTATATCTGAATGCAGCTCAGTGTCAACAGTAGTTTTACAGTGACTTCACTGAACAAAACATGCCATTTAATGACTAGCTGTGTGCAGTACAGCCATCTCCTGTAATCTCTGCAGATAAACCACAATAACATCAGCTCAGGAGCCAGCAGTTCGAGAGTGATAAAAAAAATTATATTTTCATTTACTTACTCAATGTGCTTAAAGGGATAGTTCACCCAAAAATGAAAATGTAACTCAAACCGTTGCAGTCTGTCAGTCATATAATGGAAGTCAATGTGTACCAAACCCTCCAAAGCTCTGAGAGTAAAAAAAAAAAACACACAGACAAAACCAAATTAAACTCAACGGCTTGTGGCGATACACTGAGGTATTAAGACATGGAACATCAGTCTATGGAAAAAACTAAACAGTATTTATATAATTTTTTACCTCCTATGCACCACAATCTCCAGCTGTCCTGAGCTCAATCTCAACATTCGTCACGTGATGCTGACACATAGATATATACACATAGATGTAGACATAGATCCTTCTGTATCGTGGCCCATAGAAACAGTCACTAATGAGACATATATGTAAAGATCTCTATGTGTATGTATCTATCTATAAGATTCAGAGACGATTCTTTCTTTTGAGAGACAATACTTTATACACGGTTCACTTTTCAGGTTATTTTCATTCACTTAGAGCTGTGTTACACAACACATGAAAATCCATAATAGGGGCACTATAGAGTTCTTCTTGGTGCCATTTTATGGGGAGAAGGATGATGTTTTTGTTTTGTTTATTATAGACTTCAATCCATAACCATTCAAGTTTTTCTTGAAAACTTTTCTTGACTTTGCCACCAAAGTGAATGCTTTCCTCACTTAGTGTCAGCATCCCTTTTGATGAAAAAATCCACATTTCCTGCTTATATTGATGTACTTTGAGCCTTTGAAAACATCCCCAGAGCATTTCAGGGTAATGTAAATGAAGGGATGCTGGTTTTACACTATAATTTCTGTCTTTTTAAAAGCACTCGGATCAGAGTGAGATTTATAACATTCTCAGGAGTATGAACAAGCCAACACTTTAGTGCTGCATTGCTCATGGCTTCTAAATGTATGCAGTTTCTAGTTTCCCGTGTCTTGTGTATCTTTATTTGGATTTACCGTTGCCGACCACTGCCTTTCCCGGATCTCGCCTTTGTCTCGCCCCTCGGATTGCGTTATTGATATCTACCTTCGCACGGACATTCACGACTCTCTAGCTCTGCCTTCACCATCCTTGTCTGCCGGTAACAACCCTAAGCCTGTCTGTTTATGCTCTGTGTCTCTTAATAAACAGTTGCACGTGAACCCGTACGTCTCCTCGTTCCCTGCTTTGTGACAACAGGCAAAGTACAGTCATTTCAAAAGGATTTTAATTTGCTGCTTATTAATAGTAAGTAAGGCAGGTGTTCTAGGTATTGAATAGGATTCAGTATGTTGAATATTTTCACAGCCAATATGTTAATAATAGTCATGCTAATATGCAACAAGACAATAGTGAGAATTGGTATTACTGCTATAGCAACTCCTATGTGAGCTCTTCCAAGCTTTACAATGGCATGGGTGGGTGTTTTTGTTCAACAGTCCAAAATCCTTCAAATAAAGCGCATCCATCCATATTAAAATGTGGCTTCCATGGCTCCAAGGTGGTGAATAAAGGTCTCCTGTCCCAATTTGGTTTGTTTTTAACCCAAGGGCTGGGTAAATATAGGACTGAACATGCTGACTTAACCCAGCTAATGGGTTGATTCATTTTTATTATAATATAGCTTTATTATTATTATTATTATTTTTATTTTTATATAAAATAATGTTTACAGATTAACTTAAATCCTTTAAACTCTTGTAAAATACTCTACACTGCCACTGGTTTGCATGACAACTTTATTTACGTTTTTATTTATTATTTACAGCATTGTTTAAGACTAGGCTGAATTCACGGCAATTTGTACATATTTTATGAGGTGGTTAAGACTGATGTTTAGATGATTCTCACTGGGAGACTTTATGTTGCTCTGTATTAAACTGAACGCTATACATCACAGTAACAATATAATATATAATATAAGTAAAATATAATATAAACAAACAAAGTAATGCATCAATTTGATAGCGCTTAGAACGGCTCTCTCCAAAAGAGGATGCAGAATCCCTGGAATAAAAACTCAACTGCTGGATTAAAACAACAACTACCCAATCATTGGGTTGATATGTAACAGTTGATGTCATACACACCTTGCGAGCACAGTCTAGAAGTGTATGTGTGCAGGCACGTAGTGTTTCTTTACAAAGTGACATCACCGACTACTGGCCTGGCATGCATGCTACAGCATGTTTTTGTTGCTGTGTGAACGAGATCATTTTGTTTTCTGCACATGAAACTTCAAAAATTGATTTTTTCAACTTTTCCATTTTTAGTACACTCATTGTTGTGTAAATTTACCCTCTAAGTAGGTGCTTCTTTTGAATATGTAATTATTGTGCAACTACTATACACTACACTATTTCACATAGTGTTTCTGTCTACTATAAAGTGGGGAACTATGCCGTTTTTAGATGCAGCCCTAGTCATTTGTCTCATGCAAGCTCAGCTAAGTGCTAATTCAAGTGTTCATTTGTGTGAAATTAATACACTCAATGCTGGAGAACAGACTCTTTTTAAAGACATTCTCTTGGAAAGAAAGCTTGTAATAGATCTGTTTAAAATTGCAGGATATTTCTTTTATGGGGAATCATGATTTTGTGATTATTGGCAGAACTTTAAAGCTGTGAGCTGCTGTCTCTGCGCCACACTCAGCGTTGTCACAGTGACACGGCAAGCACTTTTCACAGATCCCATTAAACTCAATCCTATTTCTGTGGTCGTCCAGCAAATAGGAGAATAAAAGTCAGCAGTAACGGTCCTCTTGACTGGGTTCAGTTTTCACTTAAGGGCACATATATTCTTCAATGTGACTGTGTGAGGGGAAATAAAAAAGGTTAAATAAATTCTCTTGAAACAGTTATATATTTCCGCTTTCAGAACTGTTTGTCATAAAATGTAGATATCCATCAGGAAATTTATATGAGAATCAAATTCCAGAGACATATGCATACATACATACACTTACATATTGGTAATGGTATGTCTATCAAAATTAATGTTTCAGTTACAGTTAGTCTTAGTTAGTTAAATGTACATTTAAGAATTGGGTAATATTAATTACCTACAATATACTGTAGTTAGGGTTAGGATCAGGGTTACTTACATGCAAGTACTACTAATAAATGGCTAATATTCTAGTAATATGCATGCTAATAAGCAACTAATAGGTGTAACTGTAAAATAAAGTTTTACCCTTTCATTTGAACAATTTAGTATATAATGACGTGAAATTAAAATGTAAAATTTAATACAAATTTAAAAAAAAAAAATAAAATTAGATATTTATTTTTTGGTGCAGTCTATTCTTGGCTAAATAGAGCATAAAAATAAAATTAAATGTTCATCTATTTGCATATGCAATTGCAATTTTTTTTCAAAGGTAATTTATATAATTTTAATATAATATGTGAAAACAAACAGACATTTAGGTCTAGATCTATATTAAATGACAGTAATTTCTCATTTGCTATAATGCAATCAAGTATTTTCCCTACAATTTTCTCCTTTCTTGTGATCCATCCATACTTTCTTTTGTTCGTTATGTTAGTCTAGTTTGACTCTGTTAGTTTGATGTTTTGGTTTGTGTGAGAATTTATCCATTCTTTGGGTTCAAATAAAAACCCATTTGTAATGATTTGCTTGTGATCCTCACCTCCATCGCTCAGTCTTTCACACAAGTGCATATTTATTCTCCGGAAGCCAGAGTAAATGAATAAACACTGCATTCCTGACACTGATCAGACCATCAGTCACCTTTCAGATATCAAATGATCTACACTGGAGATGAGTTTGTTTTTCATCTGAACAGATTTGGAGAAATTGAGCATCATATCACTTGCTCACCCATTTGCCCTCTGCAGTAAATGGGTGCCATCATTATGAACATCACACGCTATACAAATATTTATACTTTCTGAGCTTCCCGACCTTCATCAGTTGCCATCGTGTGGATTACTTGTGATGTTATTGCTGTGATGTTTTATCAGCTGTTTAAACTCTCATCCTGACGGCACCCATTCATTACAGAGGATCTATTGGTAAGTAAATGATATACCAAATTAAGAAACAAATGCATTTGCATTTTGGATGGTGTGAGAGTGCTTGAAGTACGAAAAAAAAGATGTAACAGATTAAACAAAACTGATTCTATGGCCTGGTTTCAGAGACAGGGCTTAGTCTATAAACCAGGATTAGGATTACACTCAATTAAAACATTTAAATATTTCTATAAACATGTCTTTACTGGTGTCCATCTTCAGACAAAACAAAGGCACTGATATATTTTAAGATCAATCAGTGCCAGTTTCCTTCAGTTTAAACAGCTCAGACTAGGACTAGGCTTAAGCCTTGACTATGAAACCAGGGGTAAACGTGTTACATAATAAAAGAGGAGGGGATTATCAATTCTACAGCAAATCACAGTATATAACTGCATTCTGAGCATGATTGAAATTGATTGTGTGTATTGTGTAATTGTGGATATTTGTTCTAAAATATTTTGTGTGTAAATGAATTTGTTAGAGTCTAATAGTTTGGTCTAGAGAGAATAAGGTTTTATTCTCTCTCTTTTCCATTATCAAAACACCACGCTCCTGTCCTTCAGTCCCAGAGGTCAGCTTTGTCCCATTACACTCTCGCGTATACAGCAGAGAACTGTATGTTGGAGGTGGGAGATTGTCATGGGAACCCGTATATTAAACATATATTGCGCTGTTATGACAACGGATCTTGAAAAGGTCAGTGCTCTATTTACATGCTGACCTTTACAGCTGACCGTTCCAGACAACAGTCCCCTCCTGCTCCATGTTTCTGGGAAGTGTTCCAGCAGCACATTTTGTGTCATTTCCACCACAACAATATATCTATCTACCTACCTATCTGTATAGTGCTGAGTACATCACTTACAAATTGTAGTCCATTCTAAATCACATGACAAAAATTGTAATTTGTAACAATCCATTGCTTTACACATTGCAGGTAATATCAGACTACATTTTGATTCCTTTTGTCCCATTTTCTTCTGTTCTCTGTGTGTACACACACACACATATACAAATGTAACCCCATTAAAATGTCATTCAGTGTAACAATCATGTCAAAAATCAATTTATGACACATTAAAAGATGAATTACTTTCAACCCAATTAATTAGTTTTATTTTACATTTATTCATTTTAAATTTGCCACTATCCTAGGTTTACCCAATCATCAATAAGATGTGTTTTTACTCTTTTAAAGCACAATACAATTTATTATGCTTCCTTAATTTCCTTATTCTTTTATGTATTGTAATGTGGACATGTTAATGTCTTTGACCCATAAATATGTATAAGCAGCATTTTGGAAAGGAAAATTTAGATGTAATATCAGATGAAATCAGATGAATTTGAGAGAATCAATACATTATGAATGGCAACACTTAATAATAGGGAACACATATTCAACTACAACTTCCCTCAAACTCAAAATTTACTGCTTATTAATACTTAGTAGTTGTTAGGTTTAGGTATGGTCTATGATTAAGGCATGCAGAATAAGGCAATAATATGTGGTATATAAATACTGATAAGCAGCCAATATGTTAATAATGTTTATGCCAATAAGAAAGTAAAATAGTGTTATAAATTGATGTTATATAAATAATCGTGTAATCAATAAAACATTGTCTGATTGCAAGTGTTTTAAAATGGAATTATTACAGCTTTTCTAATTACAAGTGCTTATTTTACATAATCCAAATTTCATGTAATAAGTTACAATCCAGCTCCATCCATCTATCCGTTTTTTTGTGTGTGTCTGCCTGTCGGTTTACCATAAATAAATAAACAAATAAATAAGCAAAGATGAAGAGTCATATGTTAGTTCACTAAAAACTGTGGCTTTTAAATCCTGGAGGTTCATCAGAACATGCTTCTCTAGCGTCCAGCAGCAGAAAGAGCTGATAGTAATCAGAGAAAGATGCTGCGCTGCATGGACGCTCAGGATCAGCTGGATTGTGTCTGCTAATTACCAGACTTCCTTTCAAGTCACTATTTCTTTGTGTTTGTCCTATTCAGAAATTCAGATGGCTAAAAATATAAAAGTTAGTCTTAATGAGCTTCCTGCCTTTTTTATTCAAGACAGCATGTTCCACCTCTGTTCAACACAAACCCAGTTCTGTATAATGTCATTATGAGTATGCACACTGAGATTGGAACCAGTCTGTCTGGTCTCAGCAGAATGAAAAGTAGTGACAGATTCATGGGGTTTAGATTCAGTTCATTTGAATCCTGTTCAGATTGTTTAATTCTGAATTGCTTTTTAATTACTGGAATTCATGTTCTTGAGTGCCTCAGACAGACAGAAAGAAAGAAAAAAAAAAACCTCAGTCTTCATTTTGGCATATATTTCATTTACATTCATTTTGTTTTTCATTATTTCATTCATTTTAATGAACAAAGAAAGTTGCTTGACACCATCTATTACTGTGTTGAAAAAAAGGAAAAAGTAATCACCATCTAACTAAATCACTGCAGTTCAAGATAAAATTCAAGTTGAACTGATTAAACAGCCAGATCGCTCAATATCTAAATACATTAGAGGAAGTCATTCATTAGGAAGGGGTCAACGCTGTCTTTGAGGTAATAACCTCACACTAGTTACAGACTTCAGTGTCTCATGATTTAAAGAGCAGGAGGGATGCCTCATTACAGCACTGCTTCGGTAAGACTGGGTCTAGTCAAGTGTTTCTTCCCACCTGCTCTCATGACATAAATGTAGCTGGGTGCACATGAAATACATACCAACAAGTACATAATACTGCAAAAGAAATGAACACTAGAGCCAGTAAAACTCTTTTCACACAACTTTACAGTTTCAATTAATATAGTGCAATTTTTACACAATTACTTGAAGAATATAATGTTATGACTTCAAACCAATATTGATATGCTGGGAGATTTGAAAACTGCTGTTTTTGAAGGTTATCATCACACATATCCAGCTTCATATCTATGTGTTTTCATAGACGCTAGGTTTGTTCGGTAGCTCACGGAGTACAGAGATGAGCTCCGGTTCAATCCTGTGTAACTACACTTCAACAAAACATTTCAGATCTGTGTAAAAGGAAGCTGAAATGACACGGTTACATCAACAAATGTGTTTTTATATCAGTTTAGCATTTGTTAACACTATCAGGTAGGTTTAGGGTTGGATTTGGTGTAGGGGATATTTCCAATTCGGAACCGTCACAATGCATACCTATTGTAACACTGTCTGGTTCCATGTGCTTGTGTTTATGTTTGTTTCTCATCTGCTTGAATGAGATGACTACAGGCAATGAATTCCCCAACGTATTCCTCAATGCCTCGACCCTGCTGATAAATCGAGCAGAGCCGAGACACTGAAATGCGGCCATAATCCCGACGTGGAGGCAATGAGAAACGCTGAGGCATAGAGAATGGAAGACGGGAAGTTCACCTCTTACCGGAGACTGATGCGTAAAGCCACTGGATCCTTTATGGCTCGTCATTCTGAAACGAAGGAGACGGGAGGCGTGCGGATCCACGTGCAGACATTTATTTACAAACTCACAGTCAGAATACAGGCAAGCAGGGTCGATATCGGCAAACAGGAACATAGGAGGCAAAGACAATAGAATAATCCAAGTGCGTAGCGGTGATCTGGCGATGGGCGAACGTAATCCAAGGGGCGAGGCTAGAACGAGAGTCCGGGGGCAGGCTTAGATCGAGAACGATACACAGAACGAAACAACGGGAACTCAGGGAAACACGAAAGGCTTTACAATGGGATAACACAGGGACACATCCACAATGACGAGCGAATTCACATACGACAGACAGGTGCTTAAATACAAGACAAAGGGGCGGAGGAACAATAGGCAGTCAAGACAACAAACAAGGTGGGTGGAGACGACAAGTTCATAATAAGAGTAGAGGGATAGCAACGGAGACAAACACACAATGGAAACATGGAGCTGGAGTGCCATCCAGTGGCTATCGCCGGCACCTCCAGCTGAACTGTTACACCTATATCAACATAATAAAAATGTGTCAGGGGTTCACATATTGAACCTGTGTTTTTGTTGTCCCTATAACTAAAGCTTTTTATTTAATTTATTCAAAACTATGAAGTTATGAAATTAAATATTTTATCAGTTATTTATTGTTAACATGTTAAATGCAATGCATTTGTTATATTTAGTCTCTATTATTATAGTTTTTATATAATGTAATTAGGAATTTATTGAGGTCGTAGTTAAGTGTCAGTTAGCTTAATGACACAGTGAATACTAAAAGTAATCACAAAATAAAATACAAAATAAAATGTTAATACATTGCTAAATTATTATTATCATTAATGTTTTTTATATATATATATATATATATATATATACACACACACACATTTTTTTTTTTTTTTCACGAAAGACATTCTGACTCTCCCATTAATTTCTGAATATTTCTGTTAAGATTTAAAAAACTTTTGGAAGGTAACATCAAAAGAGTGCAGGTATGGCCCACCCCGGTCATTAAACAAGACTTGAATCTGCCACTGAAGACGGCTCCTTTAATCAAACATGTTTAAAACGAGCCAGTAGATGAGCCACGCTCTAAAGCGGTTAAGAAGCACCCTGCCAGAATTATTTGGCCCCCTCTCAGGAAGCATTGACCTCTCCTCCCTCTCACATTCCAGCACGGTCATTTGTGAATTTTGTTTCCTGACCCTTCACGCTGCATGTGACTGTGCACAAATGGTGCCCGTCACAGTTAATTAAAGTGAAATGTGTAACGGTGGCAAAGCTGCAAAGTCAGGTTTACCTACAACGGAGTTCTGCCAAGCGGCCGTTCTGGCTCTCAGTGCACTCAGTTACGGCAGTAAACAGCTTTTTAAATGGCACAATCATTCACAGACCACAGATGAGGATTTCTCAGAGATAAAGGGAATATTTAGTGCACAAATAAGTCAAGTTTTGTTTACCACCTGCTTTCCTCGGATATAATAACCCAACATTAACTGCACGATAAAGGCAAAAATGTGCATGTAGCACATATTATAATAATAAGCTTCATTTGCATAGAAAGGAGGTGTGAGATTTTATGAACAGGAACATACTGTATTACTGTCCTTAACGGCATAATTCCCCAAAGAATGATTCACAGAATTAACCAAATGAATGAATGAACAAACAAAATGACTAATTAGATGAAGAGAAAAAAAGAATAATACAGTACTTGACAAAAATACTTTGGAAATATGATTTTATGATGTTTAAATGAAGTCAAATATGTTCACCAAGGTAGCATGTATTTACTAAAAAAAAAACAATAATGCACCAAAATATGTTATATAAGAGTTGTTATAATGTTTGAAGGCAGTCTCTTATACTCCAAGACTGCATTTATTTGATCAAAAATGCAGTAAAAATAGTAATAGTGTAATATTGCTTAATTCCGTGGTTTTTTTTTTTAAAAAACTATTCTGTTATTTAAATGTATTTTAAATATAAAGGGATGCTTCACCCCAAAATGATCATCACTCAATAATCACTTAATTATTGAAGTTCTTTGTATGTTCTTTGCGTAGAAAAAGTATTGTTGCTTCATAACATTCAGATTGAAGCACTGTTGGCAGATGAAGTATTCTGGTGATTTCTTTCATAATTGGCAGTGTTCTTTACTTGGCAGTAATGCGACAGTCACAAGTCTCCTGGTTTTCAACCAAAATATCTTAAATTGTGTTTTTGTTTATTTTGCTGTGTAATTTTAGTGGAGCTCTAGTGTGATTTTAATTTGTCACATTAATCTTGGAGTTTAAATATTTTCTCTGACTCTTAATGTGAAAAATATGAAAAACCAATGTGAAAAACATGTTTATTAAAAAAGTATATCTTCTGTTGCTGGACTTAAATGTAAATCACAAAACAAACAAACAAACAAACATGAAAAAAGGTGTCCTTTTATCTCAAAATATTTCCATTCCACATTTTCTGCTTTGATGTCTCGTTCAAGTCATACACTTTCACTTTGTGTAATATGAATTTTCCTCATTACTGTTATTACATGGGAATTATTATGATACAAAATTCATAATTTCTCCAGATCTGAAGAGATCAGAATGAAGTACACTCTCTTTGAGAGAAAACAGAGTTTTGCCATTTTTTCCTTCCTTTTTTGTGTGTCAGATGTCACAGCGCTTCATTCAGCTCATATTCTATTTGAAGGAAAAATTCCGATTCAGAGCAATAGAGGCACATCTAAACCCTCATGGATTTGATTTTTTTTTTTTACTCTGTATATCTCACTGAATGATATATTCCTCTAATAACCGCCTCTTTCAATAAGCCTTAAATTATATATTCTTCATTCATTATTAAATATATATATATATGTATGATACATGGCACAGTGCAAAAAACAGTCTGCTTGGATTGTAGCATTTTATCGAAGCGTTGTGTAACACAGAAGCTTACAAATTTCTCTAATGATCACAAACCTAAACCACAAATGCAAACAAGCTGTTGCTGAATGTTCCAGACTTGCCTTGATCTCAATAGAACCACAAGTATTAGGCCCATTATTTCATATTAGCGCAGAAATTATGTCACAGTTTCCAGCCCGGCATTTCATCCCCCTGTGCCCTTTAAAATGTGTGCTGGAAACAGTTCAGGGGCTTTAAGAGGAACTGTTTGTTTTCTACTGCTAGTGAGCTGCCTACGGTGGTCTGTAAAAATATGATCTAATTCTTATTTTAATTACACATTCAATTATATTGTGTTTTAGGGTTGCAGGAAATATCTGAATCTATCTATCTATCTATCTATCTATCTGCATTTGATTGTTCATTCTTTAAGACTTTCAAAGGTTCAAAGGCATGCATATATATATATATATATATATAGTTTATTTATAAAATATTAGTTGAAATACTTGAACTTTGAGATACAATTAAAAATTGTCATCTTGGCAAATAATAAGCTAATTATTATTCTAATTAATCTCCACCCCGACTGATGATGTCACAAAGAAATACAAATACAGTGTTTTGTTTTTTTTCTCTTTTAACTGAATAATAAAAACATTGACAGCAAATCTGTCTTTGTAATTATTCTAATAATCTGAAAGCCCGAGACTTTCCTATAAGATCGCTGCATGTCACACAGTGCCTCATGAATCTGATAAACGTGATTATGATATGTGAGTGGACTGTACGAAGATGACACCTACTGACTCATGTGCTACGACGCGCTTTACAATTGAACAGTCAAACGTCATCATTATCATCATCATGCGCTAGTGCTAAACAAATAAGTGTGATAATACAACTGCTAGTGTGATTTATCATCATTTATGTATATGTGCATAAGACCTTGAGGTAAGCAGTTTTATGTTTTAGTGCCAATGCCGCGTTGATTATGTGTGCGTTTTTGCTTATTGGTCACTAAACATGGATCTTCTGTCACATGACCGTGAAAGTGGCTGTCTTTGAACCTCTCTCACTGTACGACACAGGACCAATGATCACAGAAAATGCCACAAATGTTTTATGATGATCTTTCGTCTGGGACATATAAAAATCATGCAGTATGTTTAGGTCTTAAGGTACATTTATGAAACCTGATTACAGCATACTATTCAGAACATTACCATCTATAGCCAAGTTTCCATCCAGTTTTTACGCTGTTTTGTTATCGACAAAGAGAATTTGCGGGGAAAAAAAATTGCGAAATT
>JAUMHE010000075.1:5424189-5437197 GCA_032359235.1 Enteromius mattozi
ACTGAAGACTGGAGTAATGATGCTTTGTATCACAGGAATAAATTACATTTTAAAATATATTCACACAGAAAACAGTTTTTTTAAAACTAAAATAATATTACAGTTTTTTCTGGATTTTTATTCTAATAAATGCAGCCTTGATGAGCAGAAGAAACATCTTTAAAAACCATTAAATATCTTACTGACCCCAAATTTTGTGTGTGTACTGTGTATATTAAATATGTATGTATAAATACACACATTCAGTATTTAACTTGAAAATATCTACATGTGTATTTGTATATTTATATTACATTTATATTATACATAAATATATTTAATATATAAACAACCTTTCACTTAAATATATGCATGCATGTGTTTGTACTTATGTACACATAAATATACACTGTACACACACAATTTTTTATGTAAAGGAAAACTTATTTTGGATGTGATTAATCATTTTACAGCACTAATGTGTAAGAATATATGTAAAATAAAACATTTGGAATGCCTTTTGATACATTGAATGCCTTGTTTCATATGCTGAAATTTGTAATATATTGGTCAAATTAGCTTAGGCTCAGTGTGTAATCCATTTCTGCTTTATTATGCAAGAATATTCAAGCTGTAATAAAGTAACAGAAGCTGTGATAAATCACAAACAGAGAGCACAGCGGTAATGATTTTGTCTTCACTCAGCACAGATGCTTGTACACTGAAGATCCAGGGGTTTCACGGGTTTCTCAGAGTGCTTGGCCCATGGCCGTGCGATAGTTAATTTGGTTGGCCTCTACGTATTGATCAGTATTTTGCAGTGAGGTTGGAGGAGGTGAGATGCTAAATGCAGTAATCTCCTGAGAGTGGTTTGGCAGAGATAGGTCTCAGATGAGCGCTCAGGGTCTCCTCTGCACTCAATACAGTCAATAAACAGACCGATGGAGATATGAGATGTGCTTTCATAAACAAAGATGTGTAACTCAGAGGAAGCTGTGAAAGAAACTTTCTGTGTTCAGTGTTTATTACACATAAGGCACTATTATTAGCATTAGCTCAATGTTGACTAGAGTAAAACACTGTTAAAATCCAACTGTATCTCTCGCGTAAAAACAAGTGTGCTTAAATGGATCTAATGTGTGTACTTTAAAGCTTAACAGTAGTTTAAAAAAACGATTACTTTCAGATAATAAAGTATTAGGAAGGCCACTTAGTGCACATAAAGAGAGTTCACTTTTTTAACATTATCAAATTTACTTTAATTTCATTTAAATCTTAATTATATGAGTCGTTTGCACTTTTTTTGAAGTTGACTTATTATTGCAACATTGTTACAGATGTTTTATTGCAAATATATTTAAATACCTGACATAGTACAGCTGACATTGAAGTATATTTTAGTTTGTGAGTGTGTGAGATTAACCATATATCAAAGACAACAGAGCAAATTATTCAAAATAAGGTGTTGCTTAATAAAGCTCTATAGTTCAAACTACACTCTCAGAAATAAAGGTACAAAAGCGGTCACCGGAGTGTTACCTTTTCAAAAGGGACATGTTTGTACCTAAAGGGTCCATTTTGGTACCTTAAAGGTACATATTAGTACTTCAAGTGTAAATATTTGAACCTAATAGGTATAAAAATGTACCTTCCCGAAAAAGGTACCGCCCCAGTGACAGCTTTTGTACATTTATTTCTGAGAGTGTGTAACACATTTATTTTAATTGTCTATAACTTGCAACGTACTGTCTAAAACCAATAAATTTAGATAACACTGAAGTACATTATTTTAAAGTTTTAGACTCATGTCACCCTTAAAATCACATTGCATAATAAAATATAAAAAAAACACACGCGATCAGCAAAGAGCTAACTTCACTTTTCTTAGCTACATTTATAAAATGTCTTGACTTAGTGGATGTGAGAAGTCAGTTCACACAGGTGTCAGTAACACAGGTGTAGTTCATCACATTAACTAAGAACATGTCCCACTAATGTTTGACAACCTGAAAGTGTCCGAGTAATTTGGTCTTAATTATGAACAATATATGCATTGAGAGAGCGAAAGAGAATTTGAAGTATTATTGCTACAATCAGGCTCTCAGTATAAAGCACACATGGAGTCATTCCCCAAGCAGCTGCACAGGAAAAAGGTGTTTTCCTTTTTATTACTGCAGCTCTAGGCAGACTGTAATTACAATAAGCTTGGCAAAATTGTCTTATTGATTTGCATGGGGATTCTCTCAGAATGTGGCAGCAATCACTCTGAAGAGAGACACCTCCAGATGAGAAAACAGGAAAATATTTACATCTGTAAATCCATCTGTCTGAGCCATTTTTCAAAGCAGTTTCTGTATTTCAGCTGCTCTCTCTTAAGTCCTTCTGATTTACTGTTTTCTGCAAACATTAAACTTGCCTTCATGTCTCAAAGCACACACACTCATCCGTTGTCTGCATTATAAAGTGACATCTGATTGGCTGCAGACAAGTGATGTAGACGTCAGCTCAAAAATAGCTATCTGAGGTATTACCAATATGTGGTGCATTCCATAGGTGAATTAGCTGGAAAGTAGTATTATGAGTAAAGCAAGGTTCACATTTTGGTTTGGAGTCCCCAACAAGAGGCTGACATGCATGCAAGGTCAAAAAACACTTTAATTATCTTATAATATGCATTTATATTATATTCTATAATGCATGTTCGTTCCCAAAGGATTTTAATGCTCTAATAGGAGCACCTAGTGGCCAAGTATGAATTTACATTGTTATTCAGACCAACCAAAACGGCTTGGGATTCATTTTAAAAAACGGAGAGATAAAACATGCAGTTTAATGTAGTTCCTGTTATTTATATGGCCAACAAGAAAGATGAAATGGTGAGTTATGTTGATCATTTAGAGGCCTAAGAAATCAGTACACTTTGTAGAGCTAAAATGAGCAGAGCCAGACCGTGTTCACAAATTATTGAAAGTGAAGAAAATACAGTAACAGGGAAAAAAAGACCACAATGTGATTGTTTAATCTCTTGCCAAAGCCCCATATAATTAATTTTAATTTATTCACTTTAATCATATTCCGCTGGCCTAAATAGCCTATTTAACATCATGATATAAAGACCTGAATTCTGATGCATTGTTTTTCACCCTCAGGCTTGACCAGAAGGATCAATAATCTGCAATGAAACATTCATTAAGAGCATCCTTTGCTTCAGCATCACACTAAACAGTTTAGTTATCTTTTGGGCATCTGGCACAACCTGTTGGGCATGAATTCATATGAAGATGACTGATTTTCAGTTTAGAACAAAGTCGCACTAATGCTAATCATATTTTATTGATCTACTGGGCAATCTCATTATCTCATTATTCTAATGGGCCTCTAGCCATCAGCAGCTGGCCTTGCAAAGATGAAACTGACACTTTCTTTTATAGCTTTGGACAAATGAATAAGGCCTGTCAAACTCTACACATAACATTAGAGAGTTCCTTGAGTCGGTTTGCTAATTATAGGTAAATTCTCTAAAGGTTTTCCAATATGTAGATGAGTTTGCTTCTTTATGGGAACAGATCTGGATGAATTTAGCCTAACATCACTTGTTCATCAATGGATGCTTTGCAGTGAATACTGTACGTGCCGTCCAAACAGCTGATAGAAACATCAAAATAATCCACAGCACTCCAGTCCATCAGTTAACGTCTTGTAGAGCGAAAAGCTGCATATTCATGAATAAAAAAAAAAGAAAAAGAAATCCAGTTTTCTCCAGTAAAACCATCTTCTGATGGACTGGAGTGCTGTGGATTATAGTGATGTTGTTTGGACTCTCGTTCTGACGGCACCCATTCAATGCAAATTTCTACAAATCTCTTGTAATGAAGAAACACATTCTTCTACATCTTGGATGTCCTGAGAGTGAGTAACATTTTCAATAGATTTAACTATTTCTTTCAGAAATTGTTCTTTGCTCTTTTTTGACTTATTCTGTCGGTCAGATTCTAGATTTAATCATGTGTTTTCAAGATGTGTTTAATGTCATTCTGGCTTGATTGTATCTTACTATATCTAATCAGCATGCAACTTCATGTGTGATGAGCATTCACTCTCATTATGTGCTTTATTTTCATTTCCAGCTTCTTGAACAAGTGTAAAAGTCTAAAGATTCTCAGTCATCTAGGTCGCCTCTTAAAGGCAGGTCTTATATAGAGCATCTAATTTGCATTTATTGCAGATGTTTTGCAATTTATCCAAGTGGCTCCATCAGCTCTAGAATGGTGCAAATTCTAGGGCATTTAACCTCATCATGCAACTTGCTGTCATAAGACTGTGGGAGTCACCTCCCGTGGCCTTCTACACCTCCTCTCAGACACTTGCAGTGACTCCTATCAGCAGTGCTCCCGCAGCTTTGTCTCCGTTTACTCAATAATTGCTACTCTCATCATCAGGGAGGCGACTCCCACAGAGATTTGCAACTGTTATGACGTCGGGGGTGTGATGAAGTAAATCTCCATCACCCCACAACCAGTCGTAGAAAGAAAATGAGTTGATTTCTGGTTAAAGAACATAGTGTTCTCTAATACTTTCTGAGGAACAATTTCATATTGAATATAAAGAATAAAAATTTTTACCAACGTAGACAGTACATTTTGAGGAGAAAAGAAAAGCAGTCCTGGTTGTTTTAAATGAATCTCATTCACTTTTTAAGTAAAACAATGAACACCTGAACTATTTTTCCCCGTATTAATTCATGGTTGGTAAATTACTGAAATAATGATTGTAAATCAAGGCTGTGGCCATATCTTGATGTTGTAGGCTTATGGGTCTTGTAGGAAAACATTTTTACATAACATAACATTATTTTACATAAAGACAGCCAGTCATCTTAATTAATTTACATCAGAAATTGTTTTA
This sequence comes from Enteromius mattozi, assembly GCA_032359235.1. Lineage (NCBI taxonomy): Eukaryota > Metazoa > Chordata > Actinopteri > Cypriniformes > Cyprinidae > Enteromius > Enteromius mattozi. The sequence continues at coordinate 5,429,074 of JAUMHE010000075.1, forward strand.
CATAATCAGTCAGTCCGAATGCACGAGGTTATCAGCCACTAGGCTATAAGGTTAACTAGAGGACTGTAAAATTATTTGCACTACAGTGTTAAAAGTTATTATGAGCATACATTAAAATGATCTAAAAAGAAAACCAGCTTGTAATATCAACCAGCATAAATAGCGGTTTTGTAAAGCTATAATAATAACAGACACAGAAAACCTTGCAAAATGCAAGATTATATGCCAAAAAGTAGTGGTTTTACACCACCGCTCCACTAGATGACTCTTTTGGCACTCGTGAAATTGGCATTCTTCATGCATCATGTGTGTGTTTAGGATATACTTTTATAGTTTGGACATTCATTGTTTGAGCTGTCAGATTTAGCTCTAATATGCAGTATGCTAGACCTACTTTCACTTTTCTTGCAATTTTGCACAAGTTTCTGAATAGTTGATGTCAGGGTTGACGATGAATGATGTAACATCATATCATGCAAAGATGTTCATATATTATAAGTGTGGCTAAACAGACACCTGCATTTGTACACATTTTGTATTATTAGCCTATGTGTGTCCTGAATTTCCATTCAATGAATCATTTGTGAATTCGTCATTCCAGTTCGATTTTTCCTTTTCCAAAGAACCGGCCAAACAGGCTTGCAAAATGCTTTGAATCAATTCACAACAATTTGGAGAGCTCTCTTACTAAATCATCTGAAGTGGTTTCTCAGGCAGTAAAACAGACAGTACTGAGATAAGATGAAAACAAACAGTGCTGGATGAAGTGAGCATTCAGATACAAACAACTGAAACAAAAGACTACTTTCTGGAGTCATTTTGAGAAAATTCCAACCTGGTGTCTTAAAATTATGTACCTCTGCACACTTTTACGTACATTACTGCATGTAATTACAAAGAGAGTTACAAAGAGAAATGTCCACTGAGTGGTGCTAAAACACAGGTTTAATATGTGAACCCTGGCACATTTCATTACATTGATATTGGTATGTATTACAATGGATCAGAATTGAAATATCCTTGGACTGTTGCTAAAAGTGAATGCTCTATCATGTTGGAAATATGCCCTACACCAAATCCAACCCTAAACCTACCTGATAGCGTTAACAAATGCTAAACTGATATAAAAACACATTTGTTAATGCAACCGTGTCATTTCAACTTCCTTTTACACAGATCTGAAGTGCCGCAGGTATGTTTATGTCATGAGACCAGGTAGGAAAATTCACCTACTGCTGGGTCATGTGAATAAGCACTGCTTACATCATTGGGTCTGATGAGACTCAAGTCTTAGAAGCGCATAAGATTTACATAAATGCTAGACATCTCCAAGAAACATCTGCAAGACATTTTTTTTTTTTAAGTGCATAGCATCTGTCCATATGAGAAATTCTATAGTTAACCTGAAGACTTAATGTTAATGAAAACGTGTTCATACTGCATATTTTTCTTTTAACATTACAGTTTTATTTTTGTGCTTATTATGTATAGCACAGGAAATGATCAGGAGTAATAGAGGGTAATGTGTTGATAAAATGATTTTCATCGCCCACAGCTCAGCGTGCCGGACTTTTTGGCAGCACGGTTCCTTTAGGTTTTCTTTTCCAAGAAATGCAACTTCTTTGTCCTGTGTAGAGAGCCAAGTTGATGTTGGCTCCATGTTATGTTTGAGCCATGAAGTACAGTATATAAGAGGCAGAAGTATAGTCAATACCAAATGTCATACTGTTGTGTACAGTACTTGGGGGTCGATCGTTCAGCTGACACTGAAACATTGAAATCCGTCTCTTCACAATTTCCTAAGCAGAAAAAGCATGTGTTCTGGGAATTAGACATCAACTTGGACGGTATGACATATTAAAGAAACTGTTGGTCCCTCACGGCCTCAATTACCTTTGCATCAAATAAACTATGGCATCTAGTCCTGCAATGACAGAATATTATGTTGCAAATGATTTGGATATTAGTGTATGTGGCTGCATAAGCAAAAAACAAGACGATCGATAAGAAAAAAAAGCTATGTGTGTGGTGTGTTGTCTACCTGCTCAGTTGTTGTTAGTAGCAGTATATTGATTAAGGGATGGTAATGTGGTAGTTAACACTGTGAATATATAGCAGCATCACAGCTATATTTTATGCCTATAGGTTATATGTAATTTAGACAGGTGGGAAGCGCATTTATATTGAGCAATGTTTTAATTCCTTTAGTTTACTTGTTTTCCCAGATTAATTAGTGAGCCAACCATTAGGGAAATTAAGGATAAATTTGCGCTTCACTGTAGTCTTCAGTTAATGACATGATTCCTAACTTCATTGCTCTGACGTTGTGAAAATAAACAAGGTCCCTGCGGTTGGAAAATCCATCAGTCTGAGCTCTTGACTGATGTAATCATTTCATAAAGCGCAATTATGGCTGTGATGGAGTGTAGGATTGGAGTCTGGGGAAATAAGGCCTCCTTAACAAACATTTCTATGAGGATGAGAGACTTATGAGATGAATTCATCACTCTCACACAGACCTTGACAGACACACTGAGATATTTCTGTCAGAGTGAGAGAGGCAAGCCCACACAGCCAAAGGTGATTCGAAATTAGATGTAGTCAGTGATTGACTAGCAGGACAAAATTAAACACCAAGGTCCTATTTGACTCATGTGACAATGCTGGGATGATGAATAGAGAGGTACACGGCTGTGATAAACTGACCCACGCAGGCAGAGGTCCCTGAACACAAGGACAAGACCTCTGGGGCATAATGTAATTGGCTTATATTTGTTCATTGTTTGAGACCGATAGCTGATGCAGGTTGGGTTAGAGCAGGGATATATTTCTCACACTGTAAAACAAAGTTTGAAAAAGGTTTGAAAAAGAGAGAAGGTTCTATGGGTGAAAATGCCTTGTTGATGCCAGAGGTCAGAGGAGATTTGGTTCAAGCTGATAGAAAGACAACACAAATAAACACTTGTTACAACTGAGGTATGCCACAGAGCAGCTCTGAATGTACAAAACTCAAAGTGGATGGGCTACAACAGCAGAAGACCACAGAGGGCTCCTCTTCTTTCAGCTATGAACAGGAAACTCAGTTTGGGAAGGTTTACAAAGCTATTTCATAGGCTCCAAATCTCCACAGAACCAAAGTGAGAGCCATTATCTCCAATTTGAGAAAAAAAAAAAATCAGCACAATAGTGAAAAAGCCACAAAGGACAACACTGAAGGAACTTTCAGCCTCCCTTACATCTATAATGTTTACTGAAAATGGCATCACTATCTGAAAGACCTAAATGGCCAAAAATGGCATCCAAATAAGAGTAGCAAAGTGAAAACCTCGGCTAACCTTAACAAGATTGAGCCTGACTGAACTGACTAAACAAAAAAAGAGTTTATTAGATTAATTCGATTAAATTCCATACGTAAGCTCATGCAATAAATAAGCAGTCATCTCCGTTTTAACATTTTTTTCAGGAAATACAATACGGATGTAATACTCTATCATAAATAAGGGCACAGGGCAATATTTAAAGGCATATAGTTCACAAAAATTTAATTTGTCTAATTTTATCCCAAATGTTAAAATCTGTCCATCTGAAATTCTTTTCAGTTATCACTTTTATCAGGCAAATAAAAGCAAATAGGTTATCACTTTCCATTGCCATTAAAGTGAAATAACACGTTGCATTATTTTGTTTTTCTGCTATCTATCTATATATATATATATATATACATATATATGTGTTTTTTTTTTTTAAATCACCAGATAACTTGAAGAAAAATCCCATCAAAATAAAGAGTTTGAAGATATTAAGGAATTAAGTAGACAGTCTACTAATACTCCAATGACTGCTAGATGACATGTAGGTGCCAAGTTACTTACTGTTAGTAGAGTGTCTAAAGTGGACTATAGAAATAAAGTGTTACCAAACACTGAACATAAACATAAGAGCCTGATAAAAATTGATTTTTAGAACAATTATATCTGATGTTTTAATTTGTTCTTATTTTATTGTTCATTCATTTGTATTAGTGTACTTGGTTTGATAAGATTTAAATTGTATTATTTATTATAAACTGAGTTTTGTGATCGCTACACCACAAATTAACAGTTACTTATCACTAAAATAAACAGCACACCTGATCCATATTCTCATAATTTGAGGAACTGTTTGTCCAAGTCTGAACAATTATTTGCATACAATAAAACTGATTTAATTTCACTGATTTACAAAGAACGAACTCAACTCTACCAAATAATCTTAGTTTGCACATGAATATTATAACTAATCTAACAGCAAGTCAACGTACCTTATACAACCTCAAGCAGTTCGAGCACCCAAAATACTAGCTTTCCGTGCCGGCCAACAGAATTAAATGCAGTTCCAAAAGGAACACTTCTTATTCCATCATTCTTCTTGTGGCTTCATCTACAGTACTCCCTCCAATATCTGCCACCACAGCAGCCTAATGGAAAACAAGATCATCATTATTGGAGAAAACACAATAAATCAACCTGACTAAATGCAATTAAATTTCCCCCCAAATCATGCAGCTATAGGTTAAGGATGGTGCACTGGTATTGTACACTGGAAGTCTATTACCCACAATTCCTATGGAACACTCCTTTAATTCCTATACAGTTATCTCCGTAACAGATGTTTTATACTGATTGTGCTACATAAACATTCTGCCTCTATAGCAAATATTGCATCAACATCTGAGACCATCTGATCACTTTCTAAAAAAAATATTTATTCAAATTTAGGAAAAAATACAGTCATAACAATTTGTATGATTTGTAATAAACTGATGCAGATTTATATAAGAAAGAAACTCCTGCTTGCATGATAAATATTAAATATTGATGTGATATTATTGTTTATATTTATCTATTGCTAAAAGTCCAACGCCTTATTCTCAAATCGAGATCTGTCTCAGGCTAACATACGTTATTCAGCACCAGATTAGCTTCCACTAGCTTCTCTGCTATACAAGCTGTTTGACATCATCGCTGTAATCTTTCTGTATCGTGAGCATGTAACGTTATCCCAGTCAGTGCCAAACGCTGCAGTTTAAATATTTTATGTTTGAAGGGCGTAGGGAACACCAAGACATACACCATTATTGTTTAGACATTGAAGTCATAACGAGGAGCCTCATAAACTAAGTTAGAGGTTTTCTTCTTCCTTCTTCCTTAGCAGAGAAGGAGTGGAAAGATAAATAAGGCTGCTTTTGGGCATTGCAAGAACAGCCCGGTACGCTTCAACAACTTTTGCTCGATGCTTGTGCCATCTTTGTTGTTTACCTGGTTACCGTCATTCCGGGGCGGAAATAGGTTTACACAGCAATTGCGTATTTCCGGTGCAAAATGCGGAAGTTGTGAGAAAGGTCTATTTGATTAAATTAAATAGGCTAATCCAAGTGTCAAAACAACAACAAAAATCATTTTAAAGACACATATGTGCACTATATATGCATGTTATATATGATATATTATATATTATATATTTGATAAAACAAACAGGGTGTTCTGCCCATTTTGAGCCCATGCCCACTCTGTACTCCTGTAGCCCATCTGAAACCCATGTGGGCCCCACATTAACATGTTTGCTGGGTATAGAGAGCAGTGCAGATGATGTCAAACACCGATCAGTCTGAGCAGTGCCACTTTTTATAACACATATGTGTATTTGCATCACTTTAACCGTTCCCTGTAGATGCCACCTTCTCACACACCGGGATTGGTCCATCATCTGCAATGCCTGCATGTTATTGGTCAAAGTACTTTTCAATCACTATGAAAACAGGAAAGCAAAGCCAAAACAAATCCTGGCCAGGATATGTCTGGTAAAAATGTCACATATGGTCACCCTAGTTAAATAATAAAATCTTTTTAAAAAATAAAAAATTTAGTTAATAGATTACTGTAACATTAGGTTGCTTTAGCCGTAACCTAGAGTTGGTTCACGCTCCAGCTATGAAAGTAAGTAAGTGCTGTAAATAATGAGCATGATTAGCATGAACCCAGCATAATGAGAAGCTCAAGCTGAAAGTGCAGATCAGTTCAAGATTTAAAGATGCTGAACACCTCTATTAAAGTACACCAGATTGTAGGAGTCTGTTGCATCCCTCACAGCCTCATACTCACACCTGGCTGCATGCGGGGGAACTGCACCAAACAAATAGCATTCAACACTAATTACCTGATTTAAATAATTCCATTAGTGGGTATAGGTGCATGATCAAGTGCTAAAACAATGCAGACAGATGTGCATCCAAACAAACAATGATGAATTCATTCTTAGTGATTCTTAGTGGTTGTTATCATAACAGAAGGAAAGATTCAGTTGAAGGGTTTTATAAATCACTGTGTTATGATCCAGAAGCCAGTACTGAATATGCAAGTCTATAATTTGGTGTCTAGCTAACATGTGATGATACTAAGCCTGGAGATTTGTTTCCTTGCAGTAGGTTACATATGCAAGGTTGAAATTGTCTGTGTATATCTCATTATATGAAAGTGAAGTGAAAGTGAAAGTGAAGTGACTTGTGGCCGGGTATGGTGAACCATACTTGGAATTTGTGCTCTGCATTTAACCCATCCAACGTGCACACACACAGCAGTGAGAAGTGAACAACCACACACACACACCGTGAACACACACCCGGAGCAGTGGGAAGCCAGTGCTGCAGCACCCGGGGAGCAGTTGGGGGAACGGTGCCTTGTTGGAGAGAGTGCTGGGAATTCATTCTCACCACCCATCTTCCCTGCCGGACCTGGGACTTGAACCCGCGACCATTGGGTTACAAGTCCAACTCCCTATCCATTAGGCCACGACTGCCCCTTACTGTATATGTGCACTATGTTAAAGTCGGTCATTTATTTTTTTCCTCAAATTGTACAATACTGTACATATGCGATTACTGCTTCGCATGGTTATTCAATGGCTTAAAAATCAAATCATAATTATGCACTCCAGTAATTATACTACGCTGTTCTTTTGGGCCTCAGATGTTGTGTACTTACCATGGCAGTAAACAAATTAAATGAGGTGGGTTGTGGATGCACTTCTGTGCTTTTCACAAGTGATCTTTCATATGCTTTCCTCAGTTCTTTGAAGAAAGTTGAAACAGACAATAATTTAGATAAGAATCAGTGAGAACAGAAACATTGCCACAGATTTTTTGTTTGCTCGTTTGTTTGCAATCCTCTATTTTTTAAAAGAGACATTATAAAAGAGTAAGGCATTCAAACAAAAATATTGTTGTCATATCTGTAGGTTATATAAAAAAACATCAGAGGTATAAATAAGGCTTGGCGTGTTCTTCTGTTCATTAGGACAGAATTACCACATCACTCGTGGCTCTTATTGAGGAGGACCTTTTATGTTAACAACCAGGGTGGATTAAAGAAACAGCATGCTGCAAGTTCAATTTTAATACACTTTTCCAAACTCTTCTGAACACTATTTCAAGCATGTCATGCTAAATTCTCTTTGTGAATGGTAAAAAAAAGGCCATAACTTAAGTGTAAAGTGCTGTAAAAACTTTTTTTAATTGAGCACAATGGGGCCCCAAGGAAGGATTTACAAAAGCTTACAGTAATATAGATACAATGTGAAAACCATAGGCCTATTTCACAGCACAATCCATTGTGACAAACAATCAATTTGACAATTTCATTGCATTAGTTGTACTTATCATGGTTTGTAAGTGAAATGTTTTATTGTTTGTTATTGTGTTTGAAAATAACATACCACTTATCTAATCCTGGCAGATGGCTTTAACAAAAGCATAAAAACACATTTGCAATACTATTTAACTTGCTTCTAAGACTACATTCACTCTGAAGGAAAATGTGTCACAAATCTGATTATTTTTGCTCATATGTGACTCAAATTATTTTATTTCATTTAAGTGTGAATAGCACTAACCACATGGAATCATATTTCGACTGAGATCAGACGTTTTGCAAAGAGACAGCAGTCTGAAAGATCACCATTCACCATTCTAGATCACCATTCATTATACAATTGAGGTCAAAAGTCGTCGTCGTGATTCCTGAAGCTGACAGAGCAGTCTATGCTGGCTGTGCACAGAGACTAGAAAGTGAGGCAATTCTACCTCTGCAA
>JAUMHE010000075.1:5437297-5448524 GCA_032359235.1 Enteromius mattozi
CTCTGTTCTCCTATTTGATCATGTTCAGTGCTTTGCTACAATCTGTATTGTTAAAAGCGCTATATAAATAAAAGTGACTGATGATTGATGGACAGAATGGGAGAATAGAGTGATGGTAATGTATAATGATGAGATTAAATGACGATTTGATGATCGAATTTCAGGAGGACCACGCACGAACGATTGCAGCTGCTACCAATCTCCTCGTTACTCATTACTCCGCCGAACTCTCCTCCGCCGCCTTAAATACCGCTCACTTCCTCTCCTTAGTATCTGCGTTTTTGTCTTAGACCTGTTTCTCCACGAGCCGAGCAGCACCGTAGTTTTCACCGCCGCTAAACTTCGCTTGCTTTCTGCTTCGGCGCAAATGCTTTCGCGACCTCTAGCTATAAGCATCTTTTGCAGCTCTAAGCTTAGCTCTCGTATCCAGTCACTAACGTGTTACCGGCAGCCTTTCAGCTTCTTAACAGCACTCAAAGTAGTGGACTAATTTCAAAGGCATTTCTTTCTCACAAGCTACGAGGCAGCACTCCTGATGTTAATACAAACCGCCCTTCCAGGGTTCGGGAATGCATGAGATTCCGCGAAGTAATCATCGAGGCGAAGGCGGTCCAGTGATATCAGAAGTTAATCCGTGGTAGGCAATCGATAGTGCTCGTATTTTTGTCCAGTGTTATGCTGTTGCACTGTTATCATTCTCAAGCGTAAAGCACGCTGCTCTCTCATTAAGCGTTATCAACTTTTCATTCGAAGTAGCTAAATCTAGCTTGAAGTCGCAAGATGACATCATACGTCAATTTGCATATTCACTACGTCATTGCGTCATGTTATCTCGCTTCTCTGTGGTCACATTACTTAATGCAATGCACCCAAATTCTCAATACAACAGTTTACGGATACATTTAATGGTTCTGCAGTCAGAAAAACGGAATGAAAATGAAATGGTGACTGAAATTAACCCAATTTTTTCTAGGCCTACTTAACTAGCTCTACCTTACAAAGATATTTACGTGGACTAATATCCCGATTTATAATCGAGCCGTTGCCTGATTTAAATCAAATTTACTTAAGATAGACATGACTATGGCATGATTTGGCCTATATTTGCATGTAAATAAGACTTAGAAGCAACATAATATCTATTTTAACCAAATGCTCTGCTCCTCTCAGCCGTTGAAATGAACAGACGCTGAGACAGGCGCGCGCATGCTGAGAAACAGGAGCTTGCGCTCGCGCAGCACTACTACAGAGTCGCTGAGGTTCACGTAAGCCGCGAGTTCGGGTTGATTACATTTATCTGGGAATCTAATTTTGATCCAAAAATGCATCCTACAGTTTCGGATCTGTTAATAATCGATAACAATTCTATTTCTTTTCTCATCAAACAAAGCAAAACTGAACAGCTTAAAAAGGTCAGCAAATTTTCATTTTTTAATGTTCAAAACCCCACCAAACCATACCAAACTCTCCTAGCATACCTCCATTATAGGAAATTGCTAACTCAATCTCCGTTAGAACCTCTATTCACAGACGATCTAAACCGCCCAGCTTCGCGTTTTTGGTTCCAAAACATCTAAAGCTATCCTCGTGCAATCTGGCTTCCTAACCAGAAATCATACTTCCCATTCCTTCAGAATAGGCGCAGCAACTACCGCAGCAGAAAAAGGGCCTCTCACATCAACAGATCGAAACGCTAGGCCGGTGGTCATTCAAACGCTTTCCAGAGGATCAGGTCAGATAAATCATGCATTCAAAAAGCCCTACAACGCTCGCCTTTCAGCCTAGCCCGGCCTTCGGCCCGTCCCAACCCGCAGGTTTAGAGCCTAGGAACCTGCCGCTCGCAGCATCTCAGCCGCTACCCAGGCCATACCAGGCCAACGCCGTCTTTCCTGCCGCCTGGCCTCCCTCTGGCCTTGTACTGCCTGCCTGCCACGGCCTCTCCCTGGCCGTATTTCCTGCCGCCTGGCCTCTCTCTGGCCTTGTATTGCCGCCCGCCACGGCCTCTCTCTGGCCGTCTTTCCTGCCGCCTGGCCTCCCTCTGGCCTTGTACTGCCGCCCGCCACGGCCTCTCTCTGGCAGTTTTCCTGCCACCTGGCCTCTCTCTGGCCTTGTATTGCCGCCCGCCACGGCCTCTCTCTGGCCGTTTTCCTGCCGCCTGGCCTCTTTCTGGCCTCGTATCACCTTACGCCCTGGCCTCCCTTGGTCGCTCCGCCTCCCTAGCCTTCCCCTATCTATACCGCTCTGTTTCCTATATCTCTTGTCTTCCTCAGGGCGCCAGCTCCTGTCCCCTCCGTTGCGGTCGGGAGACCACAAAGGCGGTAGTCAGGGGGACGAGGGTCCCGCCGGAGATGGTCGTTTATGGGGGGCACGCGGGGACCAGGCCGGGCTCCGAGCATCTGTTAACCCTAGCCTCCTAGGGGTAAACCTCCTAGGGCTCGGGGGCCGCCAGGCTCCCTGCCTGTCCCCCGGACAGTCCGCCAAATGAGCCATCTTATCGCAGAGGAAGTGGGAACTAGTGAAACTATTTATTTATTTATCAGACGCACTTGTTTCTTGAGATGTTTGCAGAAAAAGGCTTACTAAAACAAAGTTACTGGGTTAATCTTTATTACATTTCCTTGATCAGTAGATGCACCGGGGACCAGATTTTAGCACTTAAAACCTGAAAAAAAAATCAGATTTTCATGATATGTCATCTTTAAGAAGAAACTAGGAATTCTAGTCCCAATAAAAATACAGGGATTTCAAGAATAATCGCATTTGTTCTGCCTGGTTGTTTTGTTTCATGAGACAAACACATAGCCTTTTTCCTTCCTTGAAATGTTATCAAATTCTCAGTGTCTCCTAAGCGACAGCTTTGAGATTTAGCAGGGTTTCTGTGCCACGTGTTGAAAGCAAGTGCGGCCGGTGCTCAGGCCTGGAAAGTGTGTTATCATCTCTGGTTTTTATGTGAAATAATGAGCTCCGTGCTCGTGGTTACACGGGCACCGCTGTGCTGCAGAAATTCCCCGTGAGAAGTTTTGCATTAGTGGTCTGTGCATGGTAATCATTAGGAAGATTTGTAGGCTGCCGGGTTACTCTCCACACATACGCCATCTTATGGCACACTAAACACATACAAACCGCTTTACCCACATGTGTAAATCCAAGGAATACATTCTGAGCTTTTCATGAATTTAATATTTATAATGAAAATATAATATCACTCCCTCAAATTTTCCAGAGTGGGAAGAATTTAAAATGAAATAATTACAAGAGAAAAGGTTTCCATTATGGTCAAATGGTTATTTTGAACCTAGAATTCCCTGTCAAACCAAATAAAGCTTATTTTTTTTTTATTTGAGGCTGACTGACAGAATCACTTTTTTTCTGTCAAATTGAACATTTCCAGCAGATTTGTGTGTGTTAAAGTGCTCCTATTATGGATTTTTATTAATGATCTTTCATGTACTGTGTGACACAGCTCTAAGTGAATGAAAACATCCTGCAGAGTGTTAAATCTGTGCACCGTGTATAAAGTTATTGTCTCTCAAAAGAAAGAGTTGACTCTAAATCACTGAAACAAACCATTTTCAAAATGAATCCAAGTTTTTTTTTTTAACTTGCATGTATACCAACCTGTTGTTGGGAATTCCCAAAACCATTTCATTTGACACTTTAATGTGTACAAGAAAAAAAAAAAACAGAACAGATTTTCATCACTTCCTCATCAGTAGTGAATGGGTGCTATCAGAATGAGTGTAAAACAGATAATAAGAACATCACACTAATCCACACCACTCCAGCCAATCAGTTAATATCTTGTGAAGTAAAATCTGCATGTTAGTAAATATCAAACCCATCATTGAGATCTTACCTGTACTGTAAATCATTGCATCTGGTCAAAAAACATGTCTATAACATTTTATAGTGTTTCCTCCAGTCAAACTATATGCACCAACACTTGTAAATGGAGCTTGATCTATACATACTTCTCTCCTGATTCAGACAAGACAATTGTCACGCTATCAGAGTCCACTGATCCCTGCTCAGCCGTCTTCACTCTCTCCTATTGACCTAATTAGTTATTGATCACACCTGTGTTCAATCAAGGACCTGGCATAAAATCTGTGAACACCAGAGAGAAGACAGCTGAGATCGAGGTAACAACCCCTTGTACTTACCTTTAGCGCTCACCTCTTTATACTGGTTCCAGTTTGTCAGAGAACTCAAGGACTTGATCATCGAACTCTGTTTCATCGTACCTGCTACATCGCTTACCTGCCTAAGAGATCTGAGAGTGCAAAGGAATAGTCTCACCTGTCTAGTCACCTGCACGAATCCTGTCAGACCTACAGCAATCGGATATCGCCACCATCACGTGAGATATTGCAGCACACTTACCTTTTAAGACTCACCTTGTTGTACTCACCTGTCTCCTCAGAGCACTGCCCGCACTCCACAGTCAAGCTCACTGTCACCTCCCTGCGAAAGGGAGAAACAGGGATTGAAGTGAGAGCGATCCTGAGATCGCTGAGGAATCATCGGAGGACTTACGAAAGCGATCTGGAGATCGCCATTCACCCTTGTGCTGGATATATCTTCACCTGTTGCATTAACTATTCTCATTCAATAAACATTGTTGCATTTTACCTCCGTTGTCCAGAACCCTTCTTGGCTGAGCGTTACAACAATATTATGGATAGGTGAAGGACTTTTAGTTTAAAAGTTAAAACTGTCTTAAATGTTTACTTGAGAATTATTCTGAGGGCACCCATTCACTGCAGAGGATCCATTGGTGAGCAAGTGATGTGACGCTAATTGTATTGAATGACCGGAGGTTAAATATACTTTTAGCACATTTCTAAAATATTTTGTCAGACACTGCAGTGACAGCAACCGAACACAACCTCTTCAGAAGTAATACTGTGATCCATGAAAAAGCTGTGACAGGTCTCGACGATAAAACATGTGCTCAGGAAAAGCTGTAATGTTTCATATATTTCTTGGTATTATAACAGTCCCTAGAAGAAAATAACACATCGGCGATCTGACTCACAGATGTCTGCAAAAATCACCTTCTCCGTTTATGTATATGTTTCCATAAGGCCTCTGTCTGTCTTCCTGTGCTGAAAGCTATGTAATGTGTTCCCAACCATTCCAAGCATCAATCAAAGGGATTTTTTAATATTCCCCTGGCATTAATATCATGAGATATGTATTGCAATTCTGATAAAGTCTGCTTGTGTGACACATTTTGTTCCTTGTTTCAAAACTAACAGAATTCAGTTTTCTGTTTCCAATATTGCAGTCATGGCTGTTGTCTTCTATTCAGCTTCAGAGTTATTTTGGTTATACATAAGTCAAATGAGAGGCCAGATGTCTGATATCTAGCCTTTTGAACTCATTTTGATGATAGAAGTTTGGCTCATGCAGTATTTAGTCATGCATACCAATAAACACGCATCTCTCATGCGGTGAAGCTCATTTCCAGAGGCTGATTTTCAAATGTCCTTACTTCCTATTTAGAAATGTCAGGGCTTTTAACTATTTTCATTAGAATTTTCGCTGATACTCGAGTATGAATCAGCAGAACATCTGAAGAGGGACAAACACTCATTAAATCATAAATACTCGTGTTTAGCTATGATCTCATTACAGCTACAAATAAAAATCCATCACAATTCAGAAAGCAACATCATTTTTACTCCGCGCTCAAGAATTTATGCTGAATTATAGGAAATACACAGTCTGCCTCGCCCTAGGAGGAACTCTTTTCCTGCTACTTCAATAATCTGTTAAGACAGCTGTGAAATAGCACTAAAAATTATGCATCACTTATGCAAATAGAATGCACATGCAAATGGCTCCGCTGATTGGAGGGTGCCAACGAACAATAATCTCACGCTATTTCACCCGAACCACCTGCAAACCCTCAAACAAACAACAATGACTGTGTCGGACATTCACAAGACTCTCCATCCGTCCCTTTATTCAGAGAGTTTTGGAGGTATAGTTAATTACTTAAGACAACAACACAACGTTAAATGTTAAAAGAATACAGCAGGTTCCACACATTAATAAACTACACTTGTGGGACAATCTTGAAATTTATGGGACAATCTGCAATTTATTACTTAGAAAAATGTCAGATATCTAGGTTACAGAGAAGCCAATTTATAAATGTTTAATTTAAAAACTCACAGTTTCAAAAGTAGAGCCACAAGATGTAAACAAGTGTGTATTAGCATGATTACAATAGGAATGAAATAGTAACATTAGTACTATTAGTACTTTCTGGGTAGATTTCTAAATAAACATCCAATTTTATAATCCTAAAATCCTAAAAGTTTGCATGTGTTATTGAAGTATTATCAATATACTATATATTTAATTTTTATTATTACTATTATTATTATTATTATTATTATTTATTTTTTATTTCTTTTATTTCAGTCTTAGTTTTAGTAATTTTAGTATTCATCTTTAACATTTCTATTTTTATGTTTTCATTTTTTTAAATTTTCTTTAGTTTAGTTTTTCTGTAGTATTTGTTAGTTAATATAATATTTATTTATGTATTATTTTCAGTTAACTTATTTAGCCTTAGTATCAATAACATGACTGGCTTAAACAGAAGAATTAATGAAAGTGTGTTAATATATTTCTACATTTTACTGTACATTTCTACTATTTTACTTTCCAAAAATTGGAATGATAGGGTGACCATAAATCCTTTTTCCCAGGCACGATCAGGATTTCTAATTTGCCTAAAATGTCCAGGTTTGGATTTGTTTTCCTATTGTTTTCAGACCTGCTGAAGGTAATTATTGAAAAGTGGTTTGACCAATCGTTGCCTGTGAAAAGGCAGGACCTACAGAGAATGCTAAAAAGAAATGAAAATATGCGTACATATAATGTATGAGGACTATAGAAAGCAAGTCAATAGAATAACAAATCCAAATCCCAAATATTTTCAGGCAATTTAGAAATCCCAGCCGCATGTTCGGGGAAAAATAAATAAATAAATAAATTATCAGACTAATTTACAGTATATCCATTATATGTACCTCACCGAATAACCTTGATTTATGTTTTAATTATTTTGTGGATGGATGAGTCAAACTATTATTTGTGGTAATCAACATTATGCCAGCATTGCTGCTGAGTTTAACTCGTACTGAACCCGGAATATCCCATTAGTAATCTCCACTGCACATGGACTTGTGTAGATGCATTCACAAAAATGCACAGCTGTTGCTCTTTTTGGTTCTTGGCATGAAAGTATTTTTTGTCATTTAATTTTTCCCCCATTCTTTTTTTGGCAAGGTCAGTTATTGGTTACTGGCTCTGGATCCTCATAAATCCTTTACACTGTACTCGATGAAAAGCAGTCTGGGTTAGAGAGTGTTCTGGCACGGCCAGACATCGGCCTGCTAGCTGCTGGATAAGAGAACTGGATCCAGCTGTGCTTGGCAGAGCTCAATGCTTTGAGTGATGGATTTGGGCGGGACTTTAGCGAGTCCTGGTTTTGCAGCTCTGCCCCTTGTAAATGCCTCTGTGTAATTAACTGCAAATCACACAGTCAGTGTAAGCATATCCAGCATCAAAGGTCAGGCAGGGAGATTTGCAAATGACCAGTCTGGGGAATAAGAGAGAACGAGGGTCAATATTACGAGAGAAGGAGGCCGGAGGTGGTGTTATGGTCTGAGGGTGTGTGGTAAACCCCAAAGAGTCGAAACGCCAGTCGAACGTCCTCAAAAGAGATGACCGGCAGTGTGCTCTTCTTTAGCCTGAAAACGGAGAGTGACTCCTAACAAGCTTTCACTGGAGGGTGGAGTGACTCAAGAACTGGGGTCAATGAAAAGCGGAGAAACAATGTTGAATGTTCACATATATTTTATGCTGGATACTCTAAATTAGCACATAAAGTACCACTGGAGTTCAATACTGACCAGAGATATCCATAAAAATCTAAAAAAACACACAAACACACTTATGAACCCACATTTGTTTTCAGTCTTTATCCTGTGCTGGGGAGTGGACCATTTTATTAGACAATTTTAAGCTGTGTATTTTTATATTTTGTGTTTTATGTACTCCAGAAAGTCATTACAAGGCTTACTGGACTAGTTAAATGTACTGTAGCAGCATGTACCATATTTTCATCAAAAAAAAAAAAAAAGGGTCCAAAGGGACAGAGTCTGTTACACAGCAACTTATGTAACTAAAAGATTGTCACATATGTGTTGCAGACTTTATACAACTTAATTATAAATTCAAGTACACAGACATAAGCTACTTAAAATAAAGTGTATAAGATTGTACTTAAGTGTAAGTATCTGTGTAACAGACTCGGTGTGTAACATATGTGTAACAGTAGCTGTCTCTTACATTTACATAATTACAAACTCTAATTACAGGCTGTTTCATAACTTAGTTACATAAGTACATTTTATTTCATGTGTATATATATATATATGTGTAACATTGGTAACAACACTTTTTGTTAATGAAAGTAATGGAACTATCAGCACTTTGCCATAGAAAAAATGTTACACTGTACGTTAAGTAAATAACTCCTATAGATTTAGCATGTAATCACTCTGATGTTACACAGCAGT
Source organism: Enteromius mattozi (assembly GCA_032359235.1). NCBI lineage: Eukaryota > Metazoa > Chordata > Actinopteri > Cypriniformes > Cyprinidae > Enteromius > Enteromius mattozi. Next base: position 5,445,901 of record JAUMHE010000075.1, read on the forward strand.
GGTCAGTAAGTTAGACTTCACATATAAATTGCGGTTGGTGTCCAGAATGTTATGTTTTATACTAAGTGGACAGTTCCTGAGGAGTTATTGTGTAAGTGCACTGGTATTACAGTAGTACACCAACTCTTCACACTTTACATATCCCTAAACTCTGTTCCAATCAGTCATACACATTTTGTTCTTATAAAATGTAGTTATATTACACAAGTACTTAGTGAAGTGAAAAAAACAATGTCCTGTTACACATTTGTACTTATACTTAGCATTCTAAGGGGTTGTTACATGTGTGTAGTTACAGAAATATTACAGCAGTAGATACTACAATACTGTATATACCTATGTGTACTTGCACTGTGATCACACACTGCGAACACATCTAGTTACTATGTAAGTAAGTTAGTATTAGGTAAACTTAATTTAGAGTGGAACCTTTTTTATTTTATTATATTTTTTTCTAATCTCAAATTTCCAGATATAAATTAGATCTTGAACTTCAGATGTTCAGTGTAGTTCCATTACCTTGGATCTCAATCCACAGGCTCTCAAATCTGAACAATAGGAAGGAGAAGGAAAACAGACGAAAGCGTTCAGCTGTGGTACACAGCAGCACATTAGTAATGTAACTCTCTCTCGATCCCAGCTGCTCCCCTAAAACCAGAGCAGCTACAAACCTTATGGAGCAGAAAACTAAATTTGTATTTGTGTCCCACCAAGGACTGCCTGTTGCCTCATGAGCCGTTTATCTAGGACAGATGCAACGGCAGGGTCAGCTCCCTGTAAAAGCAATGAAAAGTTCAGCATTTGAATCTGAGAAGGAGTGATGGAAATAGACAGATTATTTCATTTTACCAAGACTGCCTCAGCCACAAAATTGAGAAGTCAGTCAGTCGATGAGTTATAAACATGTGAAGAGCAAAGGTGAGATTTTCACGCCCGAGACAGACAAGTTGGTTTTTTGAGATTTTGTGTAACTAGATATCTGAGATGTTTTATTCTCTTTTTCCTTTTTTATGTTAGAAACTAGTGACAGTTGTTCCAGGAATCAGTGTTGTGTTTACAGAGATGCCTGGCCGAGCTGCTGAATGTAATAGCTTTCATGGAACTTGTACAAACCCCACATTCCCTTGACTTCCTGTAGTCACATGGCTCAGGTGGTTGGCTCAGAAAATTCTGTACTCCAATAAACAATGTTCCTGTAACAGCCGGGCAACTTCCATCAAGATGAATGGGAGAGCTAACGAATAGCTTTCTCCAGATATAATAGACCTGCTTGCTCTCCAAGCCTGTTGCCAGATGGTTAGGGTTTGGCAAAGGTGAAAGGAAGCCATCGTTCTGCTGGGTGAGAAGGGAGAACAGTGGAGGCAGTGTCTGGGAAGCAGAAAACACCTGTAGTCCCTCTAAATCCAGCCATAGAAACCAGCTTCACATTTTACTGCCTTTCCAGAATGATAAAAAGCCACAAGAACCTCAGTGGATGGGACATTAGCTAATTTTGTTTATGTGATTTTGAAAAGAAGAGAAAATGGAGATCACATCTTAAGTGCTTAAATGATGAGTTCAGCCAAAGTTACTTCGAAATAATGTAAACAATTAGGTTCCTTTCAGTTTCAACTTCAAACTTAGTACCCAGATTTCAGCATGTCCACAATGCTGTGTAGTATATTTGCAGAAAGTAAAATAAATAAATAAATAAATATATCAAAAAAGTAAAACAAAATAAAAATGAACATGAAAAAACAGATATATTACAGCTACCAATTTAGCATACATTTTTGGGGGAGAAATAGCATGTTGAAATTAGTTATTGCATATTTTTTGTATCTTCAAAAGACGAGATGAGTAAATAACAGAATTATTATTTTTTAGTGAACTATCCCTTTCTTACCTATGTTTAAAACTCAATCTCATGGCACTATTCATGCAATTAGAATTGCAGTGTAAATGCATTCATTCTACCTCTGAGTTGCTGTCTGTAAATATATCTAAATGCCAAATTTCAAATGCAGCTTCTGAAAAAAAAAAAAATAATAATAAAAAAAAATCCATTCATTCATTCATTAATTAATAAAATAAAATAAAATAACAAATCATGAGCAATGTAGCCAAAAAGAGTTTGATTTAAAACATATTTTATGAAATAAACAAAGTAAATATTTATTTTACAGCTAATTTTTGTAATGTCTATTTGATGCTTTTCTCATTTAACATCATAAAGAATTTAAACTATGGAATGCAGTTACTTCTTAGTCAAATTTAATGCACAATTAATTTATGATTGTTATATAATTAGATTAAACATTTTAATTGCTATATGCATCATCGGTAGTTTTAAATACAAACACATATTATAAATTTATTAAATTATTAATGTTTTTAAGGATTGATTTTAAGTAAGTATTAGATTATGTTATGTTATTTAAAAGTAAAATAGGTCAAATGAACAACTAAATAGCCAGTACCAACCAATATATCTAACATCAGTAACTATAGTAATATAGGCATCGGCATAGAAGATAACTAACGTAAGAAGGTAATGTTTTTACCTTCAGTCCTGACTGATTTACGCATAAAATGATGATAAGGGAGAAAATTAAAATACAAGATAAAATCGGACAGTGAAATAT
>JAUMHE010000075.1:5462642-5476959 GCA_032359235.1 Enteromius mattozi
CCGGGCTCTCTGCCTGCTCCCCGGACAGCACGCCAAACATGCTTACTATTGGTTATTTAATGAGGAAGGGGGAACTCATGAAATGTTCTTTGCAAAGAAGACTCACTTAATTCTCATTTTCATTTTGTCCAAACAATTCCCTAAGAAAAAAATTAAATGAAAAAGAAATATTCATAATATTTTGCTCCTTGAAACCTGCCCTCTAAAGAAAAATGTTCACCAATTTAATGTCAACAAACCTACCCAATCTCATGAATATGTGTATAAATATTATGCCAAATAATTTTATATATTATTTGGCATAATATATAATATTATTTATTTATTTATAGTTTTTTTGTTTGCTTGTTTGTGTGAAATAGTGAAATCTGTTTGATCAAGCAATTGATGACAGAGAAATGTGAAAGAAACCTGTTTAAAAAAATACTAATTTTATTTGGGAATATCATTAGTGGTGCAGAAATGACTCAGTAAAGTGAAAAAGGAAAAAACACTCCATACATAAATAAATAGTAGAAAAATGCAGCATTTGTCACCTTTCTCAATTTTTGGAAATCTTTTGTATTTTGTTCTATCTCTCTGTCTGAAGCCAGTCAAATGAAGGTCATAGAGATATAGAGATCGTGCTTCTTAAAGGAGCCACTCCACAACATCTGAGAGGAGAGAGGACAGCTGAGTTTTTACAAGGTGATTTTAGAAGTCTTTGCCGCTTCATTTTCAGCCTGCTGACATTTAAGAGCTGGAACAAGAGCTTAGAGATCAGGAAGATGCAACGCTGCAAACAATAAAATGGGTAATGGAAACCAGGAAGATATCATGAGCCTCTTGAGTAATGATTGTGTTGGATCTTGTGCATTAAAAAGGATGTTGTAACACTCTTAGTAAGTGCTTTTAGGCTGCCCTGGCATAGTAAGATGTGACTTGTAGCTTTTAGTATAAGAGAAAAAAAAAAACACAGTATACATGAAGGATCAGGTAAAATATTCCTGAAACAACTGAGATGCATTAAGTCAAGCAGAACTTTCTAATTCAGAGCGAGTAAATCACTCTGTCAAACACCCTGTGTGCTGGGGACAGAAGCTGCATAATTCACTTGTTTGGCTTCTAAGAATGACAAAAGCGGACAGTGCTTCCTGGAAAACCGGTACATGACATATTCCCTCCCACGGTGGTACTACAACAGAGGACAGGTTGACATTGGCTGCACTCTAATGATAGGACTTTTGACCCGGCTGTTCCCGTTCATTGACATTTCTCAATAGTTCATTATATTTTCTCAAAATCCTCTAATTTAGACATAAAATACCAATTTTTAAGTTAAAGTAGTACAGTATGGATGGGGTTTTTTTGTTCAAAATTACCCTGGTTCTCTCAAGAAAGACCCAGTATAGTCTTTTTTAGGTTTATTGTGGAAAAATAAGCTCTGTGACCAGCAGGTTTATGATAATAAAACATTTTGTTCATCTTGATAATCTTCTTAATTTGACACAGTTTTAATGAATCTTAAACCCTAAATCAGCAGAATAAAAAGTGAAACGTAGGCAATAAATGAGCACCACTAACTTTAAGCTTCCGACGACAAATCTTTATTAAAGAAGAAAAGGTAACTATTAATTTTAAGCTGCCATAATGCAGAGTAATTACCTATTAAATACTCAGCAGTAGCTGTTGTACTTAGGTAAAAAAAAATGTACTTATAATGTAACTAAGTTATGAAACAGTTTGTAATTATGTAGATGTAACAGGCTGCTACTGTTACACATTTGTTACTGACTGAGTCTGTTACACAGATACTTATGTAACCAAAAGACTGTCACATACAGTATGTGTTGCAGACTTTATACAAAGTAATTATAAATTGCATTTTTTTTATATTCATGCATTTTATGTCAACGTGAAAATATATTGCTTGTGTTTTAAATTTTATGGGTAATGAAAGGTTGATATTTTGGTCTTGGGAGTCTCTAATAACAGGTTGACATGCATACAAGGTCAAAAAATATTTTCATTGTGTTGTAATACGCATTTATTTTTACATACTTGCTCAACAACTCCCAAACAATTTGCTTAAATAATTTTTCCAGATGAATTTTTTTTTTTTGCATGACGCTAGTCTAAGATTATTGGTTGATTTTATTTTCATGTCATCATGCCTGTAATGCCCGATAAAGCCTCATGTGAGCCTTTGTGTACAGCGTTACCAGGGAAAAAGCTTTTTTTTTTTAACACCCCAGAAGCGACACCTAGTGGCCGAAAATTAATTTACATTATCATTCAGACCAACAAGAAAAGGGGGCGGGCAATATGATAATGTCTGATGTTCACTTCAACATGGGCTTGGGATTCATTTTAAAAATGACTCGTTTGAATGATTCAGAGTCGATTCTTTCTTTTGAAAGACAATAACTTTATACACAGAGCACTTTCAGATTTAAACCTCAGGATGTTTTCATTCACTTAGAGTTGTGTTACATTTCCATGTTTTGGCTCATCTCTGGCACTATATAATATTTCATTTGTAAGATGATCTCTCCAATACTTTAAGCAAACCCTTACAGCCATCCAATCAAGGATGGTGAAGAATTTAGGTAAAATTTCTTGTGGTCAATAAAAAATTAAATAAATAAAGAAAGTGATATAATTTATCATCAAACACATTCTGCTGATGTGTGTGCATTCAAGCACATGTGCCAGGGGTTGTGCTCTCAAACAATGTTGGGTGCACACACATCAAATATGTATGTCTGCACTCACTGTCAATAGAAAGGATCACTTGCTCAACTGTACGCTAGAAAGAGCAGGATGTGAAAAATAAAGTGTCCTTTGCCTTTTCACTCTTCGATTTTAACTAAATCACTTCCAGGTATTTCTGTTTTACCTTAATTCAGTTTTTACTCGCATTGTCTTCACCAGAAATAACACAGCTTTATACCACAATCTACCAAATAAAAATTAGAACGAGAGCGAGTATAGGCTGTTATAATAATAAAAATAATAATAAAGTAATGACTTAATGAAAGTAATTGCCACAGCTGAAATCATGGGCTTTTAGTGAACAAAAAAAAAATAAAGCATAAAGAGTTACTCTCTATGCTTCATTCTGAAGAACATCAAGGACTCCTCCGTTTTATGACTTTATGCCATGGGGGCTTGATGTCTTTCTGACCTTGCGATGTATTAATGCTTGCTGATATGAACAGACACACAAGCACATTAACAATTAATCCAAATAAAAAGCCTGGGGCAAGTTAAAAACAAACGAGCAGGTGCTTACAACAAGGTCAACACCTCAGTGTCGTTGGCGTAAATGTACATTTCACCAAGTCAGACTCCAAACAACAGCTAACAGTTTCAGTCATTTAGGCCAAATGGCATGGTATTTTTTCCACAGAACACAGAAAATTAGGTTGGAAGTCAATAGGCTGAAATGAATTTGTGCCAAACAAGGTTTTGAGAGGCGATACAGCAAACTGAGATGATAAATAAAACATATCTTGAATAATTGCCTCTAACTTTGATTCATTTGGCATTTTTGGCTTGGATTGAAGTCTTTAGAAGCCTTTATTTCTCTCTGCTCATCATGCATTGTTCTACCACTTACATTACTGCTCGAAAGTCTTGTTGTAAACAGTGAATAATTTCCTGTGATTAGATTGCAACCTTTTTATATGTTATCAATCAGACCTTCAGTACCAATACCAGAGATTTCTGAAGAATTAGGTTTTGTCTCGACTCTATGTTCATCATTACTGGCTTTAGCTCTGTATCAGTTACACTCCCTCAAGAATAGTTTTTTTTTCAGAATGTCCACAGAAAAGAAAGTGTAAAGTCAAGGAGGTTACACCAAAAGAAAGACAGAGGTCTGGTACTGTATGTGGCCTCAGTTGTTCACCGAGAGATGGTTTTCTGAAGAAAGGAATCCATTAGATGGGTATGACAATGGCTTTCTTAACTTATGACAGATGTTAATAGCTCGCCCCACTTCACAACTGATCATACAGAATTGGGATTCAACATCCAAAGTACTTGAGAAGGTGTAAACATCTTAAGTTTCTTTCAGATTTTATTTGGAAATCCATGATCAGGACTATCATCTTCCTGTGACATTTGGCCACATGCTTGACCTCAACAAACTCATGGCCAGGTGTACTAAATACAGCACTATTAAAAAGAAGAAAAAAAGTAGAGTAGAACACTGACACATAAGGAAACGGTTGAATAAAGTTATTTTGTTTTCTTTGTGCACAAAAAAGTAGCTTTAGTTTTATAAAGGTATTTCATAGCTTTATAAAGCAAAGGTCTGTTCACACCAAGATAACGATAAAGATAACTATATCAGCGTCCACAGCAGCGAACAATATCGTCTGTTTATTCTAAGCACACTTGCGTCTGTCGCTTTAAATTCTCAAGCTTGTGATAGCATTCATTGATAGCTATTCATTAAAATTAAAAACAATTTCTAGAACTATGTGCATATTTTGACAATAACAAAGTTTCGGGAGGAGCGCTGGACGAATTAATCGCAGTTGCATCTCATCATCTAATCAATCTCCTCGTTATGGTTACCCAATCATATTCTCGCTTTCGTGCAAGATCGCTTGTGCAACGAACACTTTCGTGCCAAACCGCAAAGCTAAAATGTCGAACTCCGACTCATCTGATTACCTCCGTGAGGAGCCCGCTCCCCGCCCGACTCCAGCCAGAGCCCAGGCCAGCCAGCAGGCCGCTGCCCCGCCTTCGACTCTACAAGTGACCGCGGCGCCTAGCAGAGGCCGAAGGCCTACAAGGCCTCCCAGCTCTCCTACCAAGCGAGCCCGTTTTCGCTCACCTCCTCCCGCAAGACCTCCACCACCTTCCCCAGCATCTTCATATGCATCTGCTCGATCTACCACTGGAAAATGGACTATTATCTCACTTCGACAAACCCTTGCAGCCGCAGGGTAAACTTCTCAAGAAAAGCAAATAAATTGGAACTCTTAAACATCCTCAACGCCCACCTCCCGGACGCCATTCCACCAGCTACACCTCCTCCAAGAAAAAGCTCACAAAAGTCAGCCACTTACTCCACGCCAGCTCCGCCGTCCTCTCTCTGCCGATCCAGCCGCCAAAGACCCTCCACCGACAATCCAGATACCGGCAACACGCCACCGCCATCCTCCATCCAGCAGCAGCCCGCCAATCCATCCCAGCCATCCACAAGCCAGCCTTTGCCATCCACCAGCCATCAGCCTCCCAGCCAGTCTGGACAGTCTAGCGGCATCTCCGCCGCTCAACTCCACCAAGCACTTACGGACTACTTCGCCAACTGGCCAGCTGCTCCTCTCCCTCCGAACAACCCGACAGCAAGCACATCCAGCCATACTAACTTTCCTCTCTCTCTTCCCCCAGACTACCAGCAACCCGGGCCCTCCCGCACGGACTATGCATTCCTTTCTCAGGTCCCTCCTTCCTCCCTTCCCAACCTTGCCTCGCTCCAACCTGTCGCCCCTCCTGCTCCTTCTGCTAATCCCTCCCTCCTCCCTCCTCCCTCCTTCTTCCCGCACCCCTTTCTCCCTTTCCACAGCCAAATTCTTACCAGTTCCAGCCAATGTTCTCGTCTCCGAACCCACCCTAGTTTCTCCTCTCCTCCGTAATCAAATCTTAGCAGGTAATTAAATCGACCTCTTCTCTCTCCTTTCCCCTTTCTCCCCTAGCCCTGCAGATTGCCAGGTGGATTGCGGCAATTTCGCTCTAATTCTCAAAAACTCCCCATCCAATCCTACCCGAACCCTGTCATTTCCAGAATTCACCACCGCTTTCTCCTGTTACACAGACATCATTTGTACAGTTTTCCCCCATAGGAGGCGCAAGTTAAATGACTATCTCGCAATTATTGCCGAACTCGCGTCCTCCTATGGGGGTACCCACTTTTATACATATCATAAAATGTTCTCCGCTAAATCTGCCGCTAGAGTGGCCCAGTGGAATCAATGCGTTTACTGGGGCGCGCTAGACCTAGATCTAGACCTAGGCATTCTAAGATCATCTGCTCTGCTCTCAATGAAAGCACAAAAAAGTATTTATCGACTCCTGTCAATGTTTCTCATCTGTCTGCTGAACTGTCATCCCATCCTGATCCTAACTTCTCTCATTATCTATTATCAGGTTTAACGCAAGGATTCCATCCCGGAGTTTCCTGTGTCCCTATTCAGTCCCACATCTGCCCCAACCTCCAATCCGCCACCACCGAACCCGACACCGTGGACACTCTAATAAAAAAAAGAATTAGATGCCACATTCATGATCGGCCCTTTTCTCCCCCTCTCCTCGACCTCTCCTCCCCGCACAATTCACACATTCCCAGTATTAACAGCCTGATTCCCCTCAAAGAATTCTCCCTGCTTTACCATCCACCCAGATTTCTGGCACCTTTTCGGCATCCAATGGCGAAATCAATTTTATTTCGCCGTTCGCCTAACCTTCGGTTGCAAAAGCAGTCCAAAAATATTTGACATGCTCTCCGAAGCCATCTGCTGGATTCTGTCTAACAACTATCAGATCCACCACCTCATCCACCTCCTTGACGACTTCCTAGTCATCTCCCCTCCCGCCGCCGATCTGTCGACCGTCCTCAAAGTCTTCAATCACCTAGGGATCCCCATAGCCCAAGAAAAAACTTTGGGCCCCAGCACTTGCGTCGAATTTCTAGGCATTAATCTCGACTCACAGAAATTCGAAGCATCCCTCCCAAAAGAAAAATTGGATAGGATCATCATGATCTCCTCCAATTTCCTAGCCCAACCCCAGTGCTCCAAACGAGAACTCCTCTCAATCTTGGGGCACCTTAACTTCGCTATGCGCATCATCCCCCACCTGCTAACCCTAGCTGCTTCCGTCCCCTCCCTCGAAGATCCCATTACTCTAACAGACTCCTGCCTCCGAGAAATCCAGCTATGGATTTCCTTCCTTTCTCAATGGAATGGCCATTCCTTTTTTCTACAAAGACTGCTTGGCCAACCCCGTAGACATCCAATTATTCACAGATGCTGCCCCCTCCATAGGTTTCGGAGGTTTCCATCAAAACCGTTGGTTCGGCTCCCCCTGGCCCACCGAGCTAGCCGAAACCCCACCCCACCAAGCCTCCAGTGCCCTTTTCGAACTATACCCCATAGTTGTCGCTTCCGCCCTCTGGGGTAAAGAATAGGCTGCTTCCTGCATAGTCGTTCATTGCAACAACGAAGCCACAGTCCAGTGCATCAATAAGCACAGCTCCCATTCTCCTACCATCATGCCTCTTCTCAGACGCCTAGTCTGGATTTCTGCTCTTAATCAATTTGTCCTTACTGCCAAACATATCCCAGGAAAAGATAATACCATTGCTGACTCCCTGTCTCGTTTTCTTTTCCAGAAATTCAGGACGCTGGCGCCAGATGCTGACCCCCTGCCGACCCCAGTACCTCCCTACTCGCAGCTAATATTCCTCTAAACCACCCCTTAAGACCCCTTTACGAACACTCCCTAAATTCCATGCTACAAGCAGTAGCTCCAAGAACCCTCCAATCTTACCTCACTGCTTGGAAAGCCTTCAAAACTTTCCATCTGAGCTATAACCTCCCCTTCCCGGATTTCTCCCTCCTAGCCATCACCTCTTCCATATCTTACCTCAACGCCCTCAGATTCCTCCAGGTTAACTCCATTAAAGGATACCTTAGCGGAATCCAATTTTTCCACAAACTTTTACACGGTTCCGCATCCCCTGCCATCACCAACGCCCAAACCAATCTAATCATTAAGGGCATTCAAAGAGAAAACCCTTCTCGTCCCGATCAAAGGCTTCCCTTAACTTTGGAGATCCTAACCCTCTGCATCTCCACCCTCCGCCGAGGCTATAACGGCCTTTCAATCGATCTGCTCTTAGACGCTATGTTCACCCTAGCGTTCTTTGGTTTTCTAAGAGTTTCCGAATTCACACCAACTCTCCTTTCAATCCAACCATTCACCCCACCATTTCCGATCTCTCTATCTACAACCACGAAACCATGACCTTTCTCATTAAACATAGCAAGACAGACCAGCTCAAGAGAGGCCACCTCATTTATATTTTTAAATTACAGTCCCCCACGCAACCATACCAAACCTTACGAGCCTTCTTAGCATACAGAAGCTGGTTCGCCTCCTCCCCCTTCGAACCCCTCTTCACAGACGAGTTCAACCAACCAGCATCCAGGTTTTGGTTCCAAAAGCACCTCAAAACCGTTCTCTCGAGATCTGGAATTCCCCCAGACAGATATTTTTCCCACTCCTTTAGGATTGGAGCTGCTACTTCAGCTGCCGAGAGAGGCCTCGCCCCCAACCAGATCCAGACCCTAGGCCGCTGGTCCTCCGATGCCTTTAAAAATTACATCCGCTCAGACCCCGCTATTATCCTGCAAGCTATGCAAACCCTCACCAGCCCACCCCTAAACCCAAACCCATCTCCACTCTGACCCTTCGCAGAGGTTTTCCATTTCCATGCCTCCGCAGAGACATCCCAACCCTCACCTCCGCAGAGGTCGCTTGCACTTCCATCCTTCCCTAAAGGAAAGAAAAAAAAAAAAAAAAAAAAAAAACCTTTGCAGAGGTTTTCCATTTCCACGCCTCCGCAGAGGTCGCTCGCTCTTTCATCCTTCCCTAAGGGAAGGAAAGCAAAAAAGTAAAAAAATTTAAAAAATAAATAAAAATATATATATATACCTTTTGCAGAGGTTTTCATTTCCCCGCCTCAGAGGTAGCAACACCTCCGCAGCAATCCCATTCCCTCGCCTCCGTAGAGGCCTCTCCCTTAAACCAAATCCCCGCCCAACCCCTTAACTATTTTACTGATTACTTGCTTACAGTCACCTTCTAACTCTTGTCTCTGTTTCACCAACAGGTCATCGGACGCAACCGCTCCAAAAAAAAAAAAAAAAAAAAAGAACTCCCTCTAGCATCCTCCTGCTTCTTTGGGGGGCAGCAAATTTGGCTGCTGTCCTCTTAAAGCTTTTTTGGGGGGCAGACGGAGATCGAGCCGGACGCCGAACCCTTGCCCTCGCTAGGGTTCAGACCACTAGGGTTCGGAGCCTGCCGTTCTCCCAGCTCACTTCCCGGACAGCACGCCAAATTTGCTTATTCATTTTATTAATGAGAAAGTGCGAACTCATGAAATCTTCATCATTGGGTCTCATTCACTAAGTGAATGTTTTGCAGATAACAAGTTTCGGGAGGAAGCACTGGATGATTAATCTCAGCTGGCCCGCATTACCTAATCAATCCCCTTGCTTATCCGACCCAATTACTAAGTATAAATAAACCCATTTCCTTCACTTCTGCATCTCGTCTTTTGCGCATCCCTCCTCCACCCCTTCTCCTCCAGTCATCCTGCTCGCGCCTTCCTCGGGGGCAGACGGGGAACGAGCCGGACAACCAAGCTCCTGCCCTTGCTAGGGTTCAAACCACTAGGGCTCGGAGTCTAACGTTCCCCCGGCTCGCCCCCCGGAGAGCACGCCAAATTTGCTTTATATGATTATTAAGGAAGCACGAACTCGTGAAACATGCGTACGCACACAATTTTGCATGAAATGTGGGTACGGACGTTTTCATGAATAAATCATGATTCATCACAAATTTTGTACTAAAATTTATTCTAAATGTATTAAAAAAGTCATACCACATATACGCAATAGTCATGTATGCCCAGGGCATGTATAAATAATCTAACATATAATTAGGTATGTTATTTACAGGGTGGGTGAAAAGTAACTAGACATTAAAAACTGATAATACAGTATAATTAGAGAGCGCACAGATATGTTTGCTGAGACAAACATAAACAGAAGAACGAGTTAAGAACAAACTCATGTACATACACACGTGTTGTGGATTAGGAGGAAAGTTTTCATGAGAAGTCCAAAGTGCGTATAAATACAGAAAATTCGGTCACATGGATTATTTTAATGATGTCTTTATTACCTTTCTGGGCATTCAACGTTTCAGTTGTGTTGCTGTCTATAGAGGGTCAGAAAGCTCTCAGATTTTATCAAAAATATCTTAATTTGTGTTTTGAAGATGAACGAAGATCTTACCGGTTTGGAATGACATGAGGGTGAGTAATTAATAACAAAGTTTTCTTTTTTGGTGAAATATCCCTTTAACTACTAAATTGTATTTCTGTAATTTTGTAGAAGAGGTCCAATCGTTATTTTTTTTTTTAATCTTAAATAAACCTGACAAATGGATTAGTCCTATTTGTAAATGAATTATTCTGTGAATCAGATATTCAGATTCATATGTTTTATGAAAATTTTAATTTTAGTGGCTGTTTATTGTGAATGCATAGAAACAAGTACAGTCCAGAGAAGCTGATCTGTGGGCCTAATTCTGACATGATTTTTATTGACATTTGATGAAAAACTAATGTCATGTTTGCTGTGAACAGCTCTCATCACCTCTGTGAGAGTTAAAGGAACTGCGGTCATTCATGTCATCAGGTTTTCTCTTTCCGCTGTATATCAGATCACTCACAGACATCTGACAGCTGTCAAACATCATTCCTGCTTTTCTCTTCTCAGGAAGCAACACTTCAGTGTGTTTGGTTTTGATGAGATTGAACAGAGTGAGGGAAACAGAAGAGATCGCTCATGTTTCCAAATGCCAAGGAAAATCTCTCAAATAAACAGTTGTGTTTATTAGAAAATATATGTTTCCAGTAATAAGTTGATTTATGTGGATGAAGATATATCTTTTTCAGTTCAGAAATTAAGCGTTAGCTGAAAGGAGGGTCAGGTTCAGTGCACAAACAATTTTGATATTTGCCAATTTCCATCTTACAAAAAGAACTTTTAGAAGAATTACACTTTGGTTAGGACATAAATTGTTTATTATCTTTTATTTTTAAATCATTATAATTTGTAATAATCAAAAATGAATTTGGACTCTTATGTCATAGATATGGCTTTTATCTCATAATTGTGTCTCTAGTTTGATAAACGATTCTTCATTCATTCATTCATTATTTTGTTATTTTAATTTTTTTTGCCCCATTTACAAAGCCTAAGATAGACATTGTGTGGTTGCTTATGACACATTTTTAGTGATATCTGAAAAAATGGTTACATTTTGTATTAAATTGGACCTTTTTTTTTTGAAGTCTTGATAAACCTCCTGCTCCATACAGCATATACTGCTGCCACTATAGAACACAGGCTGTGCTTTCCTCATGATTATGGATATTTTATATATTTTTCTAGGGTTTTGGGTTTGGCACCAGTTTCTCAGAACAGCTGGGCTTCACTGTTCAATTACAAGCTACTTTTAACTTTCAAGTTTATGTGCCGTGCCTTTCTGTGGTTCTTGACCAGGTCAACATTTGGTGGAAATCATATATACTTAAGGATCATATATTTAAGCATGACTAAAATGTAGACGTTATTACGAAGGCTGAGTTGGCAGCGCCTCTGTTGTCTTAGATGACGTCAGATTCCACCATGACCTCCAATGTCCTCTCATAAAAGCACATACACTGTGAAAATAAATGCAAAGCGATTGTAGTATTGTATTGAAATCAACATAATTTAGCTTATTAGGGGTCATAGAGGAAATAAAAATGCTAATGCATAAGCCAAGTAGCATGTGTTTTCTTTGTTCATTGCATGAGTCCACAGCTCATTAACACACCTGCATCGTTTCAGCTCTAGCTGCTGTCAGAAGCAGACTCATTTACACAAATATGTAATAAAATCAGCTGAAAGTCCTCCAGAGAAAACCAAGCTTTACTGTAATTGTGGTTTTATGAAGCTGAAAAAAACAATCTGCTGTAATCATTGCAAGTTATAATCTTCTGCTATCAAATAACCTTCTCTTGGACTGCACTTAAATATATCTGTCTTGTCTTTTAACCAATTCATATGAAATGCTATATAAGCACACAATACTGCGTGCACTTCTCAGACTTTTCAATGGGTTGAAAAAAAAAAGTCTGTTGGCAGAATTTTGGACGGCAAACCACAAAATACATGGAGAGGGGTAAAATTAGCAAATTAATACCATGTGTATGACAAGATGATTTATTTTGTTCATTAACTTGTGAACCTTCTACTTGATTAAAGTTTATTTTACTGTTTGTTGGTATGTTACCTGTATCTCTTCAGATTTTGAGAATGGTCATCTAATAACCTATACTCTCTAGCTCTAATAAAACTATATTAGTATGGCTCAGCTACTGTGGGTTCATTAGTTATTATTACTATGTATATCATATGTTTCTGTTATTTGAATGTGTTGATGTGTTGGTTATTTTATAGAAAAGTCATAATTTGCATTAGGAACAGTTCACACAAAATCTAATTATAAAATATATAGAGATATTTTGTGTTCCTCAGATGAGAGACAATAGAATCTCCATTTTTGCATGAACTATTCCTTCAACTGTGCAAATGCAAATTAAAAGACACCAATGTCTATTGTCACATAAATTAATAATAGTAATAATAATAATAATCAGAATCATTGTTTATTTATGTGGAATTTAAAAATAAACGTTTCATATATTTTCTATTATATAAAAGGTCCTTGCACACTGAGTCATAAAGTTTTTGCATGCTTTTTTTATTTTTGTCATCCTTTTCATCAAAATGCATACTACCAACGTGAAAATGCAGAACCTGATCCAGGTTTTTTTTTTTTTTTTTGATGACAAACAAAAGTTTCGGAGGCAGTGTGTTGACAAAGAGAAACAGAAAATAAAAGGGTAATTGCATTGCAAAGGTAAACACAATCTACACTTATAATTTTTTACAAGCCATGTTTCCTTTTATAATACTATTTTTGCCCATTAGATCACTCTTTTCGCAACCAAACAAACAAAATAGAAGCAATGCATGTTATATTTTTATGCAAACACAGCTATTTTTAAATACACAGTGAAGCATGTGAAAATTGCACCCTTAGAGCACCTCATTATGCACATTATATAAGACGAGGCCTTTGTGTTGGCTATTATGCCCGTTCAACAATACTGTCTGAATGTGTTTGCAATAACCCTGTGATAATAATATCACAAACCGGATCTCATCCTTAAACAGAAAACACATAAATTACCACCAATGAGGCGTTCTGAAGTCAAACCCTCCTGCTGTAAAATTACATTTACAGTTTCATACAGCAAATGTTATTTCCTGCACTGCAAAGTGACCAATAAATTAGGATACGGATTTACAGCTCTGCCCGAAGCCCACCAGGGCCAGAATAACAGCCATATTAATCAGTGTAACTGCACAGACTACAGCATATATACAGTATATATATATATCTGTTCCCCTACACCATTAAACATAGCATGGCCATACATCATAGCTGTAATTGTCATTTTTAGATAAATATTGAATCACAGTAATTCATTTGAAAGCTGGGTACTGCTGCAGAGTGTCACTGATTCACAAGGGTGTGATTTAATGGTTAATGCCATAGTGAATGAGTCCCCCTGGGAAATCTTCTTTAGTCATTATGAACTGTAGAAAAACATGTGCTTTTAACAAACTCTCTCTGGCACATGTCTCCAGGGCAGATATTCAAAGCAGTGTAATGCCACACATGAGGTAACGACTGCTCCACTCCACTGTGAACACAACTGAGGGATTTTGGGTAAACTTTCAGTCAGTGTTTGGGATTGAAGACCTTCTGGATTTGGCAGCTCTTGAAGTGTTGTGTTGTGCTGCTCCTCTGTCCTCAGTGTGTCTGTGGAGAACGAGTGTAACCATAGTGACTGAGAACCGATTAAACATATATCATTTTAACAGTCATTTTCATTTCATCTCCAGCTTTTTTTTTTGCATTTGGTAATAACCAAATCATTAAAGGTACATTCATTCATTAATTCCTTCACATATATAATATATATATATATATATATATATATATATGTATATATGTCATGATGCGGTGTGGGGGTGTCACGCTCTCACTTCCTAGCGAGCAGAAAGGGCACGGAGACAAGACTCAAGTTCAATACGTGAACATTTAATACAGAATACCAGGGACAGAAAACAAAAGGAACACGCTGAGAGCAATGCGGAGCACACACGGGGGGGCAACATCAACGTTAACAACACACGACGAACTAAACACAAGGTATGATTTAAATACAGGGGTTAATCAAGACAAGACATGAAACACCTGGAGAAACACGGCTGGGGAAGGATGAACATAATGACGGGGCGGAGTTACAAATGAGGTAGACACACGTGGAATGACATGAAAACAAAAACACAAAGCACATGGAAGAAAATCAAAAAATAAACAATATATATATATTATATATATATAT
>JAUMHE010000075.1:5484490-5495858 GCA_032359235.1 Enteromius mattozi
AGGATTCAGGTGTAGTTGCAAATAGTGATTAATCATGATTAATCCACTGAAAATCCTGATTAATTTGATTAAAAATTGTAATCATTTGACAGCCCTAATATATATATATATAGCTGAGCTGCCACATCCACTCCTGTATGATCGCATATATATATATATTACACCATACTGCTGCTGCGGCTGTTCTTCTGTCAAAGCGATTTTAAAAGGTAAAGAATAAATAAGCCTTTGTTTTAATCAAACTTATAGGCTATGTGTGAGCATCGTGAGTCATATTTACATAAATCTAAACCCCACCTCCTGCAGCGTGGGGGGGTCAGAATGTTCAGAAACAGTACACCGTCACTCAGCCTTTTACAACTTATTTTTGCCCTCAAACGAAGAATGGAAAATAACTTCGTTTGAAGTATATCAGGGCCTTCAACATCTCTGAAACTAGCATCTGAAAGATCATCTATCTCAGCTTCTTACTGAGCTCGAAACCTTTCTTGAACCTTCAACCTTTAACTAAACCTTCAAAATAGAAACAGAGGGTCTAAGGTGACTGATTACATACTGACTGCAAGTTATATCCTCTGATATTTGCCTTATCATGTCTCTCTCAAGGGCAGCAAGAGTAAAACATCTTAACCTTCTCACAGTGTGGCTCTTGGTGTTGAAGAATCTTAAATTTCAGACAAGGAAACAAAGATCCGCCACATAAGATAATCAAATTAAAAATGAAAAAAAAAAGGAACAATCACATGACTGTCATCCTGAAAAGATGAGTTACAGTTACATCTACTAAAGGATGAAGCTACAGAAGTGTACAGAATAAACGAGAGGGGAGACTGACCGGACATTGCTAGAGACTGAATGTCACCACCAACAGATTTGATTGTGGCAGCTTTGGGAGCTGGGCAGTGCAGAGATGTGAGCACAAGCGTGATGAGAATATACAGAGGCTGAACACAACACAGCAGCATTCTGGATGTGCTTGACGGGTCATGTGGCAGCTGTGAACAGACCCGCTAGAAGATTTGCTGCTCACATACAGCCCAATTTCTACTAGACTGAATGATGTTAAAGTGGAAATATGATCGACAGGGGCACACAGATTCAGGAGATTTTACTGATTCAGTCTCTGTTAGTATTGCCATAGGCACAACCTGAAATACTCCTGCAGTTATTTCACAGAGAGAGGTCATTTCTGGCCAGGTTAAGACAAACATGCATACAACTGTGAATCCATTTTTATTTAACCTAACAATACTGTTAGGCTGAAGCAAAAACACTAAAACAGCACAAAAATAAACAGTGGTAGGTTTGTGAAAAGCATTCAGACTATTCCAAAAACATTGTTGAACACTATCCAAAACACTGAAAAAGATGGCTAGGTTGAAGCTAAAACACATGCAGATCTGAGCCAAAACATTAAACGGCCACTAAAAGTATATTAGGTTGGAGCCAAAACACTAAAACACCTCCAAAATCATGATTCGGTTGAATACTGAGTCAAAGGTTTCTAGAAAGTGGTCTTTTAGACCTTTTTTGTGCCTCATGTGCATTTTAAGTGCTAAAAAACTGCAAATGTGTTATTAATAGGCATGCTAATAAGCAACTAGTAAATAATGTGAATTGGTCCCTATACTAAAGGGTCACTGAAGTTCTGTAGATCTGGCAGGTGATATTTGCAGAAATTAGCATCATTTCACAGCATTGATCAGGAACTTACTACTAAAATATTTATATCCTTCTGTCGGGAATGCTGTTTCACAAATGATGCAGCACCAAGCTAGATGTCTAATGAAAGCATGTATTGAGCATTTTGTAAAAAGAATTCTTGAGTTTTTGTGTTTGGAATACAAAGAGATAGAAAGATGTTAAAGCACACTAATTAATGCCATTCATTCAAAGCTGTGCCAGTGCAGGAAGCATTTACGCCAAGCACAAATAGATGTACTGTAGACTATTCATGCAGAGGACATTGCAATAAGTGCATTTATCAGATAAGCCTGTTTAATTACTCCACATTATTCTTTATCTAATATCTTAAATGTAATGTTAATTACTACCAGGGACAATAGAGGTGCATATAAATTCTACAAGTGAGAGGAATCGGATGAGATGGCCTGAGATAATTAAAATGGTTCATTAACTAAGTGGCTAATGCCTGAAGGTTATCTGTGTAAAATCTCTGGAATGAGATGAGTGAAATTCCCTGGTAATGTGTATTAGCATTTGATACATTGAATTAATACTGCAGGTTATCAGTTAAAACCAAGTGTTAATCTACACTAATTCATGTATTCAAGTCATATAAAGGTTGAAGCCAAAAGGTTTTACATCAGTTAAAACCATGCTAGGTTGGAGCCAGAGTCACTAAAACACCACTACAAATATGTTTTGGTTAGAGAAAAATCATTAAAAACAATAAAAGATATGAAGCCGGATATGTGTGATGAGAACATTCAAAAGCCGCAGTTTTCAAATCTGAAAATTATTCTTCAAGTAAATGTGTGAAAATTACGCTTTATTAGTCAAACCTCTCTAAATTTGTGTGAAGAAAATAAAAGGTGTCAGTTTTACTGCCTCTAGTGTTCATTTCTTTTGGAAACTACAGTGATATGTACTTATTGGTACATATTTCGTGTCTCGCTAAAAAGTGCTGCAGGTACGTTTATGCCATGAGAGCAGGTAGACAAAAACACTGTTAGTCTAGAGCCAAAACATTAAAACATAACTAAAAAGACAGCAAGGCTCAAACCAAAACAAAACAAAAAACACTACTAGCTGAAGTCAAAACACTGAAACATCACTAAATGCCACATTAAATTGAAACCAAAACTCTAAAACAAAACAAATAAACGCTTAGATTGGAGCTAAATATCTATCACACCACAAAAACAGATGGGGTTAAAAACAAAAAGCTAAAAAAGAACACTGTTAGGTTTGAAACTAAACACTCAAACATCCTGTTTCTGTTGCAAGAGGAAATACATCAACACAGGAAAGAAAATTAGGCAATTTAATGGAGTCTTTAATGTAAAGACATGAATATATTATACAGGATTCAATTTCTAACTCCTATTTTTAACTTTGTAGGAGCTAACCTTTATGTGAGCTACCTGATAATCAAATGACAAACACTGCAACAGCCTTCAAAGTGAGTAACATTTCCTTTGCTATTACTCTGTTCTTTGAATCTTTACTTTATCCACACAGCTTCAGCAGCTCTCATGGTTCCCATCCTCCTGCACTCAAAGGGCTCATTTGCACATCTTTGGAGGCTCTGGGGTGCCATGGAAGTCATTCACCCAGAAACTGAGCCTGCTTTTTTGGCCTGTTTCAGATAGCTGTGGGTGTCTGTACTAATGGCCTTCAATCTTGCAGAGTTCTGCCCACCCTCCCACAACTCTCTCCTCCCGGCCTGAGGAAGAAAAGGGACTGGTGCTGGCGGTGGAGTCATGCAGCGAGTGATCGGAGGGCTAACTAGAGCACAGAAGCCATGTGACGCCATCCCACTGGTGGCCAAATTACAGCCATCATCCATGCTCTTCACTGTGACGTTCTGACCCAGATAGAGCACCATTTTTTGCCGCTTCGCAATACCTGGATGAGATTTTACAAACAGTGATATGTATGGCAGTCAGTGATGAGGATATTTGTTTGGATGGCTGCCGTGGTGTGGTGTAGCCTAATGGCTGTCATTCTGGGCTGATAACCAAAAAGTTGCTGGTTCAAGTACCACAAGGGGCAGTTCATGTGTGATCACAGTGGCACTTAACCCCAGGTTTCTCCAAAGGGACTGTTCTTTCAATTTACAGTATATGAATGGGCTTGGTGCACAAGATGGCGTCACCATTGAGGTCCACGAGGTCCGGACATCAGTAAAAAACCTTAAATGAATTCTGCTTTGGTGCTACAAGAATAAAAAGCAAAGATAACAGATCTTTCATCTGAGATGCCTCAGCGGTAGAGGTGTGCGATATATAGTCTGTGAGAACATGATCAAATATTTTGTAAAAAAACATTCAAAACACCTTTCCAGAGCACACGCATACATTACGAGAAGTCTAGACTAGTGTGTGCTAATAGTGCCTTCTTCTTTCACGGCATGATTCAGTCTAATGCATTTAGAATGATCACAAATCCAAGACAGCCCTTAACATATATTATATATATATATATATACACCACTTATAAATCAGTTTCACACAAACGTGTTTTTGCAAAAAAAATTACCTTGATTACAATGAATTAATAGACTTAGAATTAATGCTCGTTTTTGCTCTATTTCCAAACACAGCCACAGCGTTATTTTGAGTCTCTGAGCAGCATGACGGTGATTCGTTTCTGAATGAATCAACCATTTGAATGACTCGGTTCAATCGCAATGACTCACTTATTAAGAGTGATTTGCTGCCACCTTCTGGCAGTTTAGTCAAAATGTCTTATTCTAATTCACTGATTAATTATAAGAATTCAACTTAAAAGACAGTAGACATTAAAAAGTAAAATGTAAAAATCTGTTTAAATATTGGAAAAGTTTACTGGCTACCAGGATAATTATAACTTAAGTTTATTAAATTCATAAACATGAAATATATCTTCTCTATTCCAGTTTATAGCGGTGAATTATTCATTGCAACATTTAATGTGATTCTCATATTTAAAGTCTTAAAACATCTTAAAATGCACACATGTAAGTCAGGAAAATCTAAATTTTCTCGGGGGAGTATGCTCTTGAACCTTCTCAACAATCTCAAACCACACAAATATACAATACTGTACATTTTTGAAGAGTTCATTTGGTTCTGACTGCTATTTATAAGATTGTAAGGTTTGTGACTGATAGGATTAGGGATAGGGTTGGTGTATGGCGATAAACTATATTGTTAGGTCAGTATAAAAACAATAGTCAGATCAAAAGTCTATCAACGTCCTCACAAATATAGCAAAACAAACGTGTGTGTGTGTGTGTGTGCATGCAAGTTTAATAAGGACAACATGAAGAAAGAGATCCCATGAGGGCCAGGTTGTAAACGTGTCATCTTTAAATCAAGCAGAGTGGCTGATGACTTAAAGATTTATCAGATGCTTCAGCTGCTCTTGTTCCAGAACCTGAGAGTTATGTGGCATATGGACAAAAAAAAAATGTTTGGTTCAGAATGAATCCCTTACAAACCACATTCAGCTGGGTACGACCCACATTAGTATGTTTCCAGTGGGCTTAGTTCAGTGTCCTGCTGACAGGAGCATAGTACGGCAACATGAGGAGAGCTACTTGTGCATGCACACGCAAGAGAGAACGACAGACCAGGCCATGCACTGAGAAGAGAGAGAGAGAGAGAGAGGGAGAGGGAGAGAGAGAGAGAGAGGAAGGGGGGGGGGAATGGAAGCAATTACCAGTGTGTGAGCATGTGAGGTGCATCCAGAGGCTGCAAACATCAATCTGCATGATCCCACACACTACACAAGAAGTATATGATAAGAGTGCCCCCTTGTGGTAATGTAAGTGAAATGGTCAAGAGAGGTCAAAGTTTGGATGGCCTGTTTAACTTATGCTGCTGTACATAATTTGAGGGAAAAAAGGTTTTTCTTCATAGATGGCCTTTCAGTAATAACTGGTGTGTATTTGTTGAAGAAATGCTTACATATTGTGTGAAATAATGTGAAATGAGAGTGTGACTGAAAGGAATGGAAATGCTAGCAAATAGCTTTCTTCAGGTATTGAAGGCTTCTTTGTTTGTATCGTACTAGGGCTGAGAAAAGGGAACTTTGTAATATTGTCAAGCAAAATAATGCTTTAAAATAAAATCCAGATTTAAAAATCTTTTGCCAAGAAGTATATTTACTTTGACATGTTTTATAGCACGGTACTAAAGCAAATTGAAATGTACTGAATTATAATAATAACAGATTGGTGTCGTTTGATATTAGATTTGAAGTTAATACAATTTAAATGTGTGAATACAAATATATTGAAATACATGACGTAAGTTTTAAAAGAAATTATACAAGATGGTCAACTCACAAACACACACACACACACACACACACACACACACACACACTATATATTTCTCTAATAAGTACTCCTACTTCTTATGCATATAAAATACCCATTTTGCAATGATGGATGTTATATCAAGTCCATTATTGTAAAATGTTTTTTTATTTTGTTGTTTTGTTTTTACATATTTGGGTTTTGTGATTGAGATTGATCAACATTTTGAAAACGTTTGCCTAAAATATCCTGGAAAATCCCAAAGTTTATATCATATTAGTCCCAGTTTTTTTTTTTTTTTTTTGCTTTTTCAGTGAATCAGTGGATTGTGAACTTCACGGCTGGACGATGTCCAGAAGGTTTATTTTTAAATCACATAAAGCTTGATTTGAACAGATTGTTCTCTGCTGCTTTGTTTCAGAAAGTCTGTGTACATGCCTCCCAGAAAAGTATGTTCTTTTCTTAAATTACAAAATTACAAATTTTGCCCCTACTCCTATCATTTGCAGACTCAGCGAACTGCACGTCTCTGCCTCTAACTAGCTCTCAAACTTTACATAGAGCCTACAGTAACAGCACTGTCATTACCACGAGAACTAAAGTCAGCACTTTCCTATAGGTTTAATATACATATAGGACCTCACAGAGACAGACTGATAATGTGCTGAGGACACTGTTACTACTGAGAAAACTGGGAAAATCTTTATCTTTTCAGTATGAAATAGGAACATGATCATCTGAATTTAAGCGAGCTTGTGAAGTTCATACAGCTTGAAAGATGGTGCCAGGAAAGCAAACACCAAGACATTCTCCAACTGCTTTTTAAACTTTCAAAGCTGCATTTATTTGATCAAAAATACAAATGTATTCCTGATGGCAAAGTCTTCGATGATCCTTCAGAAATCAAAGAAAGAATACTTTTATTCTGAAAGTATGCATTAAATTGATCCAAAAGTTTACAATGAACTAAACATGTTTTATAATGTTACAAAAGATTTCTATTTCAAACAAAAGTAACTGTTTTCAACTTGCTATCTATTAAAGAATCCTGAAAAAGGTTGTATTAAAAGTTGTATTACAGTTTACACAAACAAATATGTTTCTTGAGCATCAAATCAACATATTACTGTATAATGATTTCTTGATTATGGTATGGTTCATGTGACTGGAGTAATGATGCTGAAAATTCAGCTTTGCCATCACGAATAAATTACATTTTAAAATATTCAAATGAAATAAAATAAAAAATGTAACAAAAAAATCGTAGTATTACTGCGGTTCCCTTTCGACACTTCACTCAAACTGCGTCTGCTAAGACGCTATGGAAAAACTCCTTTTTCCCCCTAACTGAAGGAGTACTCGTTCCCGTGTCTCAGGGAACCTGGGTTACGGAAGTAACCTATTCGTTACTGTACTTTTGATCTGTTTGTACATTTGTCAGTAGTGTGTGTGTTTGTGTGTGTGGGTCAAATACGAAAAAGACATTAAGTGTAACATTGCTTTAAATTATTGTTACCCCCCCCCCCCCCTTTACCCCCCTGCATTACCCCCCTGCTTTTTGTTGAAATTAATTGTTTTGTTTTAGTTTTTCTGAGCCAAAAATAAATATTACACATTTTCCCCTGATTTACTCAATTTAGTCACAAAAATATCATAATCTTGCCAGGCATATTTACAACAAAATCAATTTATGGCACGTTAAAAATGAATTATTTTCACCCCAAAATACTAATTTGCTGTAATTTTTATGTTTTTAAAATTTGCCACCATCCTTGGTTTTAACATTTTGACCGTTTTTTCACTCATTTAAAACAATAAAATGTAATATATTTCCATACTATTTTACATGTGTTTTAATATGTACAGGTCAGAATAAACATGTTGTTTGATTTTTTACATAATCATTGTGTTTCACTGAATGACAATATAACATTATTTCAAGCAAATAATGTTTTTTTAACATTTTATTCTTCAAAAGCTCATTTGAAACCTTTAAAGTAGACACTTTACTTTCATGTAAAGTGCTTTCTAAACTCTCTTTTGTGAATTTTTTGTGATGTGGACATCTTGGCCCATCTTTGACCCATGTATAATTTACATTCAGATAGTTATTTTTTCAAGTAAACATTTTACAGAGCAATATTATCATATTATTATGTAATTATAGCCTTTTCTGAACGTGTAGTCTCATGTAGATTAATGAAAAGGTCATGTAACCCTTCCAAAACTCTCCTCTCTTCATCACCGCTGCAATAATAGTGCTTTGCTCCTAATGTGATTGCCAGAAGATCATAAAAAAAAGGTGGTCCACTGATGATTTTGGTAGGTAATAAAATCTGTCTCTGCATGGACTATGCATGAAGAATAAAGACAATCCACACAAGAGCTGACAGGGTGTATGGAAAAGAAAAGTGGTTCTTTGCTGGAAGACTTAAAACATTTACATTTATTGATTTAGCAGATGTTTTGTGATATAAGAGCTCACCAGGACAGTTGCACTCACTTTGTACTGTATACAAATGTGTTTAGCTCTAATTTAAAGTAATCTGGGATACACTTATACATACATTTTTTGTCTCAATGCATCTTGTGCAATCAAGTGCTCAGAAATCAAGCTAGTTTCCTTGTTTACTGCAGAGGTCCCAGAGTCTTGTTTTTGCTCGTTAGCGTGTCACCTTGTGAATGTCCACACAGTGACAGGTCAGTTTCAGCTGCGCAGTGATGGACTTCGACACACAAGCATCACGACTTAACAAGTAACAGAGCTGTCAGTGAAGGGCTCACAAACATTAAAGAGAAATCATCAGATATCTACGGTGGCCCAGTAGTGCACAAACAACATGATGAAATCTCTACAACACAACACACAGGACTCATTTTATTGTAAATGTATTGTATTTCCTTCTACTACACCTGCATACACATATTTGTAGAGTATGAGAGAGATTATGTAAGAGGATATCACCGGACTTCGCCTTATCCAGAAGGCATTTATTCTCAGCGTTTATTCCCTGGTTCTGAGAAATAATGGAATTATGTAAAGTCACGTTTTAATCATGAAGTATTTATATAAGCATGTGATTTAGTCAGTGATACGGTAATAGTTGTAGATCTCAGGGCCCAAGAGTCTCTTCCAAACCCTCTCTCTTTAAACAGCTTTTAATTGCTCTTGGATTCCCCTTTGACCTCAATTTTCCAGCACATTAATTCAGCACATCTAGTCAAGACCCCCAAAGTCCCACATTCATTTTCTGCACTTGAGCACACATACCTGTCTATCAAAACCTTTGTGTATATCTGACTGATTCATCTATTTCTTAGATTTTCGTACAGTATCTTCAGTCTTAAAGTGTCAAGAGTACCATCTTTCTAAGGAGAAGTAGTTTTCCACCTTTTTCCTGACGTAAAAATGTTCCGTTCTGAATCAAATAATTTGCGAAATGTCATTCAATTGGATTGCTTTGAATCACCGGGGAATAAATTACAATGTTTTTCTTAAATTGTGATCATGTTACATACATTTTCCGTCATATTAACAGATCTCACTAACATTAGGCCAAGCTATGATTAACCTGGAGAAAAAAGTTTTCAAAAGCATTCCCCCTCCGCTTTTTTAACAAATCCACACCCTGGTTATAATTACTACTGTGAGATCTATCTCAAGGGATGAACGTTTTTGAAATCTGAGTGATTATGAAAGAACACAAATGAACTTTGGATGATTTATAGCAAGTTCTGTTGAATCGAAGCAGAAACTGTGGGAAAGATTTGTGAGTGTTGGTAAATATGATTTTTCCCTTTTTGTCTAGTGGGAGCTATAAAAATAGTTTTATGTGACATGAGAGCTACTTTAGTCTTGCATTAGCTAAGCTACATTTTCCCTGATCGTATGTGATCGAGTGTGTATTATGAGTATATGTGTTTGATTTTTTATAGCGTGTACATGGCCCACTCAAGGAATTATGGACCCTTTCAGCAGAAATCTTCATACCTGTCGTATTGATCGTGTTGAACATAGTGCTGAAGAGTTCTTGCAAGGCCTCACCATGGCAACTGCCACAATGAAAGCTTGCAAAAATAGCACTCATAGAAGCGCACCTTTCTCACCTTTTATTTTCACTTTTACATTCCAAACTCTGTTCCATTCCATCAGTAGATTCAGAGGAGGATGAAAGGGAAAACTGATGCTAACAAAAACTTTGGCCATTTCTGTGGGTAGAGTTAGATTCAGACTGAATAAAACATTCCTTTTCAACACAATCAAAGTTACGCTTATGACCCTGAGTGTAACGACTGCGGCGGAAGCATTCGTATCCATATGCAAAAACTTTATTCAATGTCAACAGGCAGGGTCAGAAGAACAGGCAGACAGGAACAGAGGAGGCAAGGCAGAGTCGTGGTCGAGATACAAAAGCAGAGGTCGAGGCCGCCAAGCAAACCATCACAGAAACGGTAACACAGATGGAGGTCAAACACAATACAAAATAAACACGGGAATGGAACGCTAAGCAGAATGCCAGAGCAAGTCAATACTTCACGGTGAACTGTTGTGAGACTGTGATATTTAAGCAGTGTGCTAATGACTGAGTGGGTGAGGTGATGAGCTGCAGCTGTGAGTGCTGAGTGCAAGTGCCAGCAGGTGTGAGTGTGCAATACATGATGGGATATTGAGTCCGTGTTTGACTGAGTCCAATGGTGGTGTGAATAGTGCAGTGGATGCTGGGAACTGGAGTCTGGGAAATCGAGAGAGAGTCCTGTGTGAAACTGAGTGGATGCAGGGTGCCCTCTGGTGGAGCTTGAGGGAACTCATGACACTGAGAAAGAATAAAAAGGAACTTAAACCATGTGAATTTCATTGTATATTATCGTTTCATTTATTATTCTGATCCTTGTTGTAGAAATCTTTGAGCACAGTGATTGTTGTAGACCGATTGGGCTGGTGGTTCTTTTTTTCAGTATTCATTCATTTTATTTTTGTATATAATAATAATAATAATAATAATAATAATAATAATGAAACCCCAGTCAAAATGTGATTGATTATTTCTTGTATAGCAAAGAAACCATTTTTCTGTTAAAATGCTCAGCCTCAGAGCATTCAAGATTTGTTTTGGCTGAAACCGTGGTCCTTGGTGGTTCATAAAGTGCAGGTCAGTGGTTACCAGCACTTCAGAGTAAAACAAACTAACAAACAAACTTGGTAACACTTTAGAAGAGGTCACACTTGTTAAATATTACCTTTGACTTTTCCCTCCATAAATTCCTCATTTGCTGCTTATAAATAGTTAAGGTACAGTAGTTGTTAAAGGGGTCATCCGGTGCCACATACACTTTTACAAGCTGTTTGGACTGAAATGTGTGTTGGGAGGGTGTGTACAC
>JAUMHE010000075.1:5495958-5515004 GCA_032359235.1 Enteromius mattozi
TGGGTAGGATTAGGGATGTAGAATAAGGCATTAATATGTGCTTAATTAGCACTAATAAATGGATAATATTCTAGTAACATGCATGCTAATAAGGAACTAATATGTGTAACCGTAAAATAAAGTTGTACTAAAAATTGTTTACAACATTATTACCGACCTCATTTGGTGTCGGCTGATTTGAGTTTCGATGTAGTAACTAAAGTAGATCTGTTCTGCTCAAGTCTCAAACTGTTCAAGATGCTTCAGCTCTATTCAGTTAGTGTAGTGAACTCTATACAGTTCACTAACAATAACATAGCAAAACGCTTTTCTACCTTAGATGTTTTGTAATAAAAAATGTTTTAGACACCATATTGCCTGTTTTTGCTCGATTTTGCCAACAAAAATAATTTCAAACACATGCACAGCACTCTTTTGAGTCTGTGAGCAACGTGACAGTGATTTGTTCTTGAATGAATCAACCATTTGAATGACTCGGTTCGACTCGCAATGATTCATTTATTAACAATGAGTTGCTGCCACCTACTGGTGGTTTTAGTATCACATTTCATTTTTTCCAGGGTTTTTTTGTTTGTTTGTTTGTTTGTTTTGGGGGGGGGGGTCATGTTTTAAATCATTTAAAATATCAGTAGGTTATTAAACGTTTTATTTTTAATAAATCAAAACAATATTTGTGCATTTGTAAGAGCAGTTAAATGCATTGATGCCTTGCATTAAACCGTGTGTAAACACATCTAAATGCCACTTCAGATGCAGCTTCTGTGTTGATTTAATTTGCTCGGTATACTGTACCAGCCCAAATTCTAATTCACTGATTAAATATAAGAATTCGACTCAAAACATAAATGGACACAAAAACAAATGTAAAAGGTAAAAATGCCCATGAAATGTAAAATCTGTTTAAACATATTAGAAAATATTACTTTCTGTCAGCAACTTGCCCAACTTTACAGCAGAAAAAACATGTTTACAGCCCGTTCAAAAACTGGTTTTGGTATATACAGCTAATTTTGTCTTTCATGACAACTGTGAGGGGGGTGAATTTTTTCATAATTCATCCTTTTAAATTATATTAAGCCTTAAAGTTCTGCATTTTTAAGGGCATGGCAGCTTGAGTGACAGGTGGATTGCTGTCACCACCGTCGAGCTAGGTGGGCATGGTTAATATCAACCAGCTCCTGCCCATTTTTGATAATCCGAAAGTGACACTCGGTAATGCGATTTCAACATGGCGACGTTCGGCTCCACCTACTTTGAACTTCAAAAACCTACAGGTGACGCCACGGACACTACATTCATGTTTTTTACAGTCTATGGTTGAAACAACCTAGAACCATCTGTGCAGCTTGTGAATGACTACACGCTAGAACAAAACCACTAAAAATACATTTTTCATATTTTTATTGGACCTCTTTGATTTTGGACTTATTGGACCTCTATATTTTTACTTTACACTCTCAGAAATGACGGTAGAAAAGCTGTCACTGGGGCAGTACCTTTTCAAAAGAGGCGTGTTTGTACCTAAAGGGTCCATTTTGGTACCTTAAAAGGTACATATTAGTACTTCAAGTGTACATATTTGAACCTAACAGGTACAAAAGTGTGCCTTTTGAAAAGTTAACGCCCCAGTGACAGCTTTTGTACCATTACTTCTGTGTAGCAGCATGTAAATTAATATTGTTTATAGGTCTAAATCTTAACCATGCTCCTGTCATTGAAAGTGATTTTTGATGGTAGTTCAGAAAACACAGCCACATCTTGAGTTTTCCATATGGATGGCTGGAAGATAGAATAGTGTATTAGTATGTATATTGCTTCTCTTCAGCTCCTTTTAGTGAAGTGAGGTAAGAAAGCACAATCTTTCCTTTAAATATCTTGGCTATACCACCAGTCTCTAGTTACCACCTAATATATTCCACTGACCATACCAAGGGTCATGTTTTACTATGATCAGAGAGAATATGCAAAACTTAAGGACTGATGGAACAGAAGATGAATTATATTAACCAGAATAGATGTGTAAAATTGCACGCTCATTGTACAATTCCTGCAGCTCCGGTTAAATGTTTAATGGGTAATTCAAAATTCTGCTCAGGTTCATCTGAACTATAGCTCCATGCCCAGCCTTGGCTGGAAGTTAAATTGAGACAGCGCCACTGTAACATTCATACCTCCCTTTTCACCCTTACCAGCTCCTGAACAGTTGTCATTTATCTTCTGCATTTGGCTAGTCGTCTAGGTAGATATGTTTCTAAATAGACTGTCTAGACATGGTGTGGTGGAGAATGAAGACAAGAGAGGGACACTAAAATGTCCAGGAGAGGCTCTTATTTAATGGAACGCACACTTTGCCCTTGGTACTGAGTGATCACTGCTGCCAGAGCTTACATAGACGGTCTGGCATCACAATAAACTCATATAAATGTGTCAAAGTTTTTAATAGCCAACAGCCTGGCACAGGCAGATGATGTGGCAGTCAGAATATCGTTCTTTAGTAATGCATGCATTCTTGTTTTTTTTTTTCAACTACAGTCTAAAAAGATAATGTCACTAAAATTACATTTTGAAATAGAGAATGTCACTCTCAACAGATATTTGTTTTTATTTGTTTGCTTGTTTGTTTCTGTTGACCCGACACAGTCTAACGACCAATTTGTGAACAAATTAGATTTTGTAGGATTTGTCTAAACCCCAGTGACAGGTAGATTTAGGGGCGGGGTTAGGTGTAGGTCATTCATACTAACTCTTACGAATTGGGAACTCGTAAAGTACGTACGATTTAGCATAAATCGAATTAATTTGTGAAGTCGTATGAATTAGTCACCTCATAAAATACGTACAAATTGCTGTGAGACTGGGTTGGTTGACCACAAAAGAAGATACATGGAAGCTTGTTTTTGTCATTAAATAATTTTTTTTTTAAAAAGGCAATTGCGACATTTTATCTCATAATTCTGACTTTTTTTCTTGCAAAGACATCAGAACTATGAGGGGAAAAAATGCAATTGTGAGAATATCGAGGTTATATTATTATTAGCTATACCCACAATTCTGACTTAATTTCTTGAGTCTTAAACTCAAGTTTTGAGTTTGTATCTTACAATTATGAGGAAAATAATGTCAGAATTGTTAGATAAAGCGATATTTTCTCTATAGTCAGTGACTAGCAGCAACTGACTAGAAACACAACAAAGAAGCTCATGTAAGTTATTCAATGCAATGGTCAGTGCTGAAAACTCACATATAAAAAGAATTACTCAAAAACAGTAATAATTCATTCAGCCAATAGATAACCCTTGGCTTCAGTCCATGCTTTAATACTTGCCTGAATGTCTGAATAAAATCTAATCAAGTAATATGCATTCGTGCCCTCATCTATATGTTTAATAGAAAGAATCGCTGTTCATGAACCAAACCAGAAAATGATCTTCCCATCTGAAGTGTTTAGCTCATCCTAGCAGCATACCAACATCTATTTCTCTCACGCTGAGCAAAGCAAAGACTCACCTGTACAGAAATGAAATGGCCATGAGGCTTTAAGAAGCTTTAAACCCCTTTTGCGATTCTTTAAAAGGTTTTCTGTGCAGAACGGAAAACCCATTACAGGATTAACTGTTTTTTAAAATCACTCTGACCACTAGTTCTTGAGTACTAGATTAATTCAGCTTGGCTGGCATTGAGTGGCATAGCTGGTGGAGAGTAACTGACCATTAACCAGGGTTATTTGCTCAAGGGGAGAGTAAAGTAAACAGTGTCTTAAGAACTCATTTATCTAAAATAACACCAACCACCAGCCACATCAGTGGATGAAGGTTTAGAGGTAAGAAGCTGGTCTCATTTGGATGCGGATTAAATAACTGCTGAAAATGGAAGGACAAACACTTGAAATAGTTATAAGCTAATTGCTCTTGGAAAAGCACTCTGTTAATAAAAGTCAAAGCATTCTCTACCATTGTGAAACCTGTGGTCTAGTAAAACAACCTTAAAGACTTTTGCTGAATGGATTTTGGTGCTCCACAGAATAAAGTTTTACAGACATAAGAGTGAGTAAATGATAGAGTTTTCCTTTCTTATATTTCGTAAAATAGTATTTCTAGATGATACCATAATTCACAATGTTCCTTGGTACTTCCCGAAGGACTTGTTAGTTGAAAATACTTGAGATATTTCACCCTAGAAACATTTTAAGGAAATTTTTAATCATCTGAATGAAATCCTTTTTGGTCATGGCTTGCATGTGGTGTCTCTGAAGATGCGTTTCTGTGACATGTCCTGCTTCCAGATGCCTAAAGCATCCCTTGACACATGCCACACACCACAAACAAACTTGGGCCACTGGTTTCTTGTAGGCTGTGGGACCAAACACTGGAGGCTGTAGCGCTGCCAAGCAGCTGTGGAACCTCAGCACAGATAATGGCATGCAGCAGAGGAAAGTGGGCCACAGTCAACCCTTGGCTATGCAAATCCATCCACCGTTTAATCCTGATATCTAACTCACCAAGTTTAAATGTTTATCTTGTTTGCCGTCATCCATCTTTTACTGTCTCCCTTTGTCTTTGTGACTGGTATACAGCCAAACATTTGATAGTAGAGCACTTTTTTTTTTACAGATTTCAGCTTACCTGGCTTTTCCTTCACTCAAGCAAATTGCTTTTCAGATCAAATCACAGAAAAGCTTAGGGTGTTGATGACTTATTTGATGATACAAAAGTTAGCTACATTCTACATTAATTTGCACTCAAGGAGTGTTGATATACAGTATGAGAACGACTTCAGGTGTGACAGTGTTTACATCCAATAATGCATACTTCCCAACTAGTATATCAAAAAGCCATTGGGAGAGGATTTGCGAACAGCAGTGAAGTAACGCAACTAATGCCGAAGGTCACATGACAATGACAACATGGTAAATATCTGGATTACATCCAGATTACATTCACACAGCCTGTGCTTTGATAATCAGGATTTTTAACAATTCCAACATTTATACGCCAGTAGGTGGCAACAAGAGACTGTATTATAGGTGAATCACTGAATCATTCATTTAAGGGATTTGTTTCATGAATAAATCAAGTATGAATGAGTCATTGAATCGTTCAGTCTTGAATCGCCCAACTGGTTTAATCAAACACAAATGCATTTAGGTATGAAACACCACTGCCTTGCGCTGCTCAAGAGATATGCAGCAGTTTATTCTGTGGTTCTTGCAATTCTGTGTTGGAAATGCAATTAACTTTAAATTATTTCTTTATTAATCTGTTGTGTCGTTGCTCTGAATGTTAGCATGCATGATTACCTGCAGTTTGGTTTCTGCACCTGAATCAGAGCAATGTGATCTGAATGTTGTTCTATAAAACGTATATTTACTTACATATTTACAGGCTCTAAAATGTACAATAACAACATATATTTTTAGTATTTTCAGACTACACCTATGAATGGATCCTTATGAATATTGACATCGCAGCATGAATTTTATCATTGTTGTTTTTAGTTGTCGTATCAATGACCTTGTTTGATAACATTAAATTCAGTTTGTGTGATTTCTGCTGCCAGCTTGTTTCCAAAAATAGGCCTCTGTAATGTTATTGTTAGTGATAATGTTTATGTGCTATTGTTACGTTTCACCCAGGAATCATGAGGATGCAGGAGTAGTGAAACAAATGGAACTTCATGAGTTAAAGCTGTAAAACAAGTAGACTGGACAGAAAACACAGGGAAGAACACACTTTAAATACAAGACATAACGAGGGGAGAACTCAAGACACCTGAGAAACACAGCTGGGAACCAATTAACACAGCGGGGACAGGAACTCTAAATATGGGCATGGAAACATAAGGAAGGGAAAACACAGGACATGGGGCAGACTGTAACAGCTATAGAGAAATGGGTAATTTTCCTGTATATTTCGGTTTATATTCGCAAAAAATGTGGGTAGATGAAGGGTTGTAAAAATCTAATTCGCTTATTGATAAAACAATAAAAATGCACTGACACAAATATCTAAATTATATAAAAGATACGCAAATATTTTACGTTTTTTAACTAAAAATATGTAGTGATTTCTATGTTTTAAACGTTGAATTACCTCTAAATTGTACGTTTTAGCATCAGTAAAAAAAGTACAAAAATGTATGTTTTCTACTTGTAAATGTTGCATATTAATACCTATGTATAAACATGAGTCCAGGCTGATCAGAGACTGTAAAAGTACAATTACACTGAGGATTGTGTCTTTCATTTAAAAAAAAATAGTATGTTTTGTCATTTCTTATATTTTTTCTAAAGGAAAAAAAATCACCTTTACACTTATTTAAATTGACTAATATTCAATTTAAATGAAATAGCATTTAGTCAACATTAAGACACTTTTTCAGGGGGTTTAAAGTGTGAGACTCACACCAGGTTCATCAGCAAGATTAGACAAGGAAAATTGCCAAAATCCTTATATAAATGTATTTGAAACATGAATCTATTGCCTGTTAATGACTTCGCTGATATGATGAGGAAATCATATTTTCTTTGAATAATTTTGTGTCAGTTACATTTTTAAACTACACTTTAAACAAGAACACATATCTTAATGCATTTCAAACACTTGACCCCCAATTATATCACATTAGCATTTTAGCCATCTTCCATGCTCATCTTGAGTTCAGAGC
This sequence comes from Enteromius mattozi, assembly GCA_032359235.1. NCBI lineage: Eukaryota > Metazoa > Chordata > Actinopteri > Cypriniformes > Cyprinidae > Enteromius > Enteromius mattozi. The sequence continues at coordinate 5,502,622 of JAUMHE010000075.1, forward strand.
TTCTTGCCACGAGACACGTGAGGACTGCTCTATAGACAAACTCTTTAGTGACGCCAGAGTCCAGACCAATGCTTTCCAACACCAAACACATTTCAAAGAGGGAGGGAAGCATGACAGACAAAGTGCAGAGAATGAGAGCGAGCTCATTCGCAGTCCATTGAAAAGGTATAAAGGGTCTCTGAAGAACATGTTGTTACATACCGCTGCTGGTTCAAACATACTAGTGAACACATCCGTGAGGTTATACTGAGCTATCTATAAGTAAAACATAACTTTAATAATGAATAATTAATTCCAACCTTTAATGCGTAAAGACTTTTATATGGGCCATTGAGTATTTATGGTCTAGAAGATATGCTCATGCAAAATGTACAGGCTATAGACTTATAGGTTGTATATTTGTAGAAATTAATTGACACTATTGGTCATGTTAGAGTTGTGTTTCCATGATTTGCTTAAAACACACACTGATCAACCATAACATTAAAACCAATGGCAGGTGAAGTGAATAGCTGTGATTGTTGTTACAATGGCACCTGTCAAGGGATATATTAGATGGCAAGTAAAAAGCCAGTTATTGAAATTCATGTGCTCGAAGGCAGGAACAATGGTCAAACAAAAAGATCTGAATGGCTTTGAAAAGGACCAAAAAGTATTGGCTAAAAGACTGGGTCAGAGCAGCTCCAAAATGCCAAGTTTTGTGTGGTGTTCCTAGGATGCAGTGGACATGCCAAAATGGTCCAGTGAAGGAGAATTGATGAACCTGTTATCCATGAGCAACCAAGGCTCACTGATGCATGCAGGGAGCAAAGACTATTGGTCTGGTCTAATCACACAGAAGAGCTATTGTAACTCAAATAGCTGAAGACTTCATGTTGGTCATGATAAAAAGGTGTCAGAATGCAAAGTGCATCACAGTTTGCTGCATATTGGGGCTGCATAGCTGCAGATCGGTCATGATGCCCACTGCCAAAAGTGCCAACAATTGGGCATGCGAGCATCAAAACTGGACCAGGGAACAGGGGATGGCTGGGTACATGCGCCAGTGTTGTGTCCAAGTTCAGTGTCGAGTCCTAGTTTTTAATCAATTGTGTTGAGAGACATTTATTAATTAATAATAATAATAATTTAAAGGGGTCATATGATGGGATTTAAAATTTTCCTTTCGCTTTGGAGTGTTACAAGCTGTTAGTGCATAGATAAGACCCCTGAAGTTATAAAGACTAAAGTTTCAAAAGCAGTTAAAATAAAAATTATGGCCACACAAAAGTTATTGTCTACACCCCCCTAAAACAGCTTGTTTGAACACTTTTCTACGTCACAGAGTGGGTTTAACGTAACACCACCCAAATGTTTACACAAAGAACGAAGGCGGAGCTATTATTTTGGAGCTATTACAATTGCAGTCTGACTCCAAGACCAGGTACACAATTTTGATATGTGTGGTGTTTACCTGGGGAAGATATGGCAGCTGGATCCACTGTGTGTAAAAGGACTGCTGTTATAGGCAGTGTTGTGATGTGGATAATGTTTTGCTGTGAAACCTTGGGTCCCGGCATTCATGTGGATGTCACTTTGACACATACCACCTACCTAAAGATTGTTTTAGACCATGACATGACGTTCTCAGATGGCAGGGGTCCCCTTCACCAGGATAATATACTGCAAAATTGTTTTGAAATGCTTTGAGGAATATGACAAAGAGTTCAAAGTCGTTGCATTGGCTTTTAAATTCCCCATTTATAAAAATTACTCTTAAAAAATCACCTGATCAAGGAATGTGGTATCTTGTTTCTAATATCGCACAGTTATTAGATTCAGTCAAAACACACAGGAGCTGACATAACACAAGCAATTGCACAATGATTATGCATCAATGTAATGTAATAATGTAATCCCTTTTGAGCATCCAAATAAATAAGAAAAATAAATTAAAAAATGTGTCATTATCACATTGTTTTACCCTACACAATATCTATCAAAACTTTGTAAACTGCCTCCTATTTGGGCCACACAGTTTGTATTTGTTCATTACTGTAGTATCAAGCTGTAATCTCCATTCCCATTTTTGTCCCAGTATAGAATAACAAGCAGCACACATAATAAAAGGTGCTATTCCTGTCATAAATAGCTGACTATGTCTCTTGCAAGCTCTTGCCTTTCACATTGATGAACAGAAGTGAAGTCGTTCTCAGACAATTAAGAGTCGCTTATTGTTGTCATTAGTGAGGCACAGTTTTACAACAGTAATGGAGTCAGACGCACCAATACTGCAGTGCACAAAAAGAAAAGGGGTTGAAAATAATGTAATGAGTGCTGAAACGCACTAAAAGAAAATTAAACTAAATATGTGTGAGAGAAAGTGAAACATGAGAAATTTTTTTTATTTTTTTAAAAATACCATGTTATAGTAAATAACAGCAAATTACAGTATATTTCAGCTAATTGGATACTTTTCAGTTATATGTATTGGTAGACTTCATCCCTTTTATCAGCACCATGAATTGTTGTATTCATATTCAGGATAATAATATGTGATCTAAAAGTTTTTATTTGTCACATGGTAATGTCATAGCACTTGCTAACATTGAAGCCGTTATATAAATGTGCCAATGCTTCTACATTTAGCATCTGCCATCTCTGGGGCATTTATGATTCAGCAGGATTTACCGTACTCACTGAACACTTACCTACAGCCAACATTTTTGTTATAGTCATGTTTTTTTTTTTCTTTTTTAAGTTAATTTAAGTTTTGTTTGAGGTATGAAGCACTGTAAAAAAATGTAATGAGCTTTGACCCATAATGAATTTTGTGTTTTAAGGATATTATAACTTAATAATTTATACTTAATATTATACCTGTAAAGAAGCATATGTTAAATCAGTTGTATGTCTCATTTGTGCCTCACAGACTCAGTGGGTGTTCCACAGGGTTCGGTATGCGAGCCGCTCCCGTTTTTAGTTTGTGGCATCCAGACAGAGCTTTGTATCTTTGTATAAATATTTATGCTATGAAAATACAATAGCATTTCTGCTTTTAACTGAACAATGGTTACTGGAATGTTTTAGCACAATAAAAAATTAATACAATAAATCTGCTATAAACAGTGTTACATATGTTAGTAAATTACATTAGAGAAATAAAATATCTCCTACAATCTCCCACAGACAAGCAGGTGTTTTGTTGGTTTTTGCCTGAATGATAATAGAAAGAAAGATGAAACTTAGTCAAGCCTGGGCACATTTTTGAACAGATGGAGCTGTCAGTGCCAAAGTACGTCAGGCCCATGTGGGACCGAAATGAGCTCAGCTGAAGAAAGAACCAATCTAGAGGACGATGAATACCTTTACATTTTTCAGAAGTGAATAATTACTCAAGCAAGAAACACCTTTTTTTAATCCACAATAACAACAAAAGTCCTAGATGAATGCTCTCCTCAAAGCAAATGGTTTGGATTCTCTGGACTTGTTTAATAGGGGCATTGCTGGCATGCTGTTTCATATGTATACACTGCATAAGGAAGTCGCCAAGATTCTACATCTGATGGAGGTTTTCAACACCATTTTGCAGTTACTGCTCTGTATGTCCCTTCAAAGCCTATCTTGTGAGTTTTACACGTATGGTCACAAACTTCAGTTTCTGTTCAGGTATTTTTGGAAAAGAGCAAAAGGGTATACAACAAAGTGGTAGCTGGTGTTGTTGTGCTGTTTGACCACTGAGTTGTCAAGGGAATAGACTAAAGCACAAGAATCAATGATACTTGCTGGTTGCTCACTAGGCACCTCTTGTCATGACTATTTCCTTTAGACCTCAGACAGTCCCAATTTCACTGCACTTTTCCTTATTACTGTGACTGAAGAGATTTGAAAAATGATGACCGATTGCATCTTGTTATTTGCAAAGAAAATAAAACCCACTGACAAGCAACATGTAATTATGTCATTTGAGTTTTGTAATAATTAAAAGAATATTCAGCAAGCATGCAAGTACAGTATTTGACAAAGTTTAATTCGTTTCTGATACAACTGGTTCATTTAAACTCTTTTTTGCCTGAAGAGTCACATTCACCAGAATCTGTATTAAATATCAACATTTCTTACAAATGGATTACACATCTCTTGCTCACTTTCTCTTTTGCACTTCTGTAGCTGAAATTTGGATGTTTGCATTCACATCATGTTGGGCCTGAGACATCATAATATTTTTAAGTATTGATTACCCATGTGGATGATTTCCCAAAAGAAAGATTCTTAGAGACAGCAGTGCTTCTAAATTTTGCCATCAAAGTGAAAGATTCAACAACTCTCCAGAAGCTCTCAGACCTATTGATGTTGGGGAAAAACCTCGCTAAATCAAATGAAGAGTGACTCATTAGGGTGGATGAACTGTGCCTGACAACAGCATGTGGCCTTTTCTTTTGTTGCTTTGGAATAAAAACAAACAAAAAATAGAGTATAAACCAGATGTTACAAATTCCTACACTTTAACAGGTGCCCATGACCCTGATGAAGGACACTGGTTATCCCTCCCTTGCAACACCTCATAAAACTAGCTGTATTTGGCCCTTGTCACTCAGATCTCTTTGCTTCTCCAACACATGAACACACAAAACTCAAGAACTAAGTGAGCTTAGAACAAGAAGTTACACATAAAAGAGAGCAATATAAAGTAAAAAATTATTTGATGGAAATCAGTGCAAAAGTAAACATCTGCCCTACCTTTGAAATCACAAATTCCATTAACACTGGCATCATTTTGTGCATTTGTTGTGTATTTACAACATAATTAAGAGTACATGAAGGATATTTGGCTGTGTAAGCGCAACATATAAAATAGCATTGCTAATGGGTGTCGATTTTCCGGTGTGAGTGGCATTGGTCACTGCGTTAATGGATGTGGTGTCCTGAGGTGTGGAGAACTCATGCATGCAGACTGAGCTGAGTTCTCATTTCTCTTCAGCCCTGTTCTACATGCAAAGCACTTATTGCGCAAATCTATAAGGACCTGGCACAACCTCTTGTGTGCTAAGTGCTTTCCAATGTTTTTGCCGCGCTGACTGTAAACATTAGTGTCTGGTTTGTGGCCCCGTTAGTCTGATGAAAATGTGTCACTTCCTGCAACTGTCATGGCCGCTGACAGAACTCTCGCCCTGGGTTATCGACATCTGTTTCTATGGGATGATGGAGATTTTAGCCACATCTTAAAAGTGGTAATGGAGGCCTTTTCCAGCTGTCACATAGCTAACAGTTGGGCCTCCTAACAAGCCCCATCCATCAGAGCTGCCATGAGCTGCTCCTCTCTCTGCCCTCTTTCTGTTGCCTGCCATCTCTCTCTCCTGTCACTGACACCTCTGCTCAAGTCTGCTCCTCTGTGTGTATTATAATACAGTACTTCAACAGTACTTTTTCATTTTTTCATTACTTAAGAGAAGCTATGTGTAACGAAGAGTCAGAGGCGGTAGGATCCATTTGCAGGCTTTTATTAAACTGACTGGCAGGCGCAGTCAGAATCACAGCAAACAGTACACAGAGGGACAGGCAAAACTCAGATCGGAAATCAGGCAGAAGGTCAGGGCGGGCAGCGAGAATCATAACAGGGTAAACAATCCAGGTCATACACAGTAAATCCACAATCAATAGAAATAACGCTCAGAATTGTCACCGGGGCTGAACAAGACGCGATCTCCTTAGACAATCCTCCCGCTTTTATAGGGAAGATAACACGCTACACCTGTGGCGGTGATAGGTCCTAGGTACGTGAGTTAAAAGGGTCCGGGAAGGAACGTTAGAATTCTGGCGAAGGTTCCCGCTGGTGACGGTCAGAGAGAGCTACTGAGGCACGGCTCGTGACAGAGCCCCTGCGGGGTCTGGGGGCTGGTCTCTCTGGGTGGTCCCGGTGAAGGCTCTCGATTAGGGAATTCGATTAGTCCAGAATATCCTGGGAATTTACCCAAGACCTTTCCTCCGGCCCGTAACCCTCCCAATCAATAAGGTACTGAATTACCCGACCTTGGCGCCTGGAATCCAAGATTTTTTGTTGACCTGGTAAGCCTCCTCGCCATCGATGATCAAGGGGGAAGCGTCGTTGACCGCAACCTCGTCCTGGTCCCTCTCTCCTTCTGGATCACCAGCGGGCTTGAGCAGCGAGACATGAAACGTAGGAGAGATGCGATAATGGTTAGGCAGTTCTAAACGAAATGACACAGGGGTAATTTGCTTAAGAATTTTGAAGGAACCCACGTACCTAGGACTGAGTTTTCTGCCGGGAAGGCGTAGCCGGAGATCTCGGGATTACAGCCACACCCACTGCCCGGGTTGGTAGGCAGGATTCGTACTCCGGTGACGGTCAGCCTGTTCGGTGGTGCGGCGGACAGTTCGCTGCAGATGCACATGCGCTGAGTTCCAAGTGTCCTCACTGCGGCGGAGCCAGTTATCAACAGTCGGAAGATTGGAGGGTTTGCCTGACCAGGGAAAGAGTGAAGGTTGATATCCTAGGATACACTGAAACGGGTAGAATCCAGTGGCGGGCTTCCTGAGAGAGTTTTGGCCGGCCAGATTATGTATTGACTCCAGTCCTGTTGGTTCTTGTGGTAATAGGTCCGGAGAAAGCGAGTTAGTTCTTGATTCAAACGTTCTGCTTGTCCGTTGGACTGAGGATGGTAGCCAGAGGTAAGACTAACATTTATATTTATTTGTTTGCAGAAGGCCTGCCAGACGCGGGAGGTGAACTGTGGTCCTCTGTTGGAGACTATGTCATCCGGGATCCCGAAGAATCGAAACAAACGTGGACCCTGCGGGTCTCTGGTGGGAAGTCTTGGTTATGTTGCAGATTGGGCATTGATTGAAGAATTGGATGACGTCTCTATTGAGAGTAGGCCACCAAAAGCGGTTGGAGGTTAATTCAAGGGAGGCTGTGATTCCAGGATACACTAGGGGTATCATGGACCCAGAGAAGGAGGCGAAAGTGGAGGGTTTCAGGGACATACACTCGGTCGTGAGGACACTCGGCAGGGACGGGGTTCGTGGACTGAGCCTCTGTGATCTTAGTCATAATATCCCAGCGGATGGGAGCGACAATGAGAGTGGATGGTATGATGGGTTCAGAGGTGGTTTTTGTTGAGGAGTGTCATGTAGGCGAGAGAGAGAGTCTGCCTTTCCATTCTTAGAGCCTGGCCGGTAGGTAATCTTAAATAAAATCTGATTTTGGAAGATTTTGGAAGGCCTGATTACTCTCGGAAGTCCAGTGGAGTTTCTTGGTTCCTTTCCGGGTCATCGAAGTCATTGGTGCTGCGAACTTGTAATCGAAAGGTTGTGGGTTCAAGTCCCAGGTCCGGCAGGGATTGAAGGTGGAGGGAGTGAATAACCAGCGCTGTCTCCACCCTCAATACCACAACTGAGGTGAGTCCCTTGAGCAAGGCACTGCTCCCCAGGCGACGCGGGGATAGCGATATGGCTGCCCACTGCTCCGGGTGTGTGTTCACAGTGTTTGTGTGTGCGTGTTTGATCACTTCTCACTACTGTGTGTGTGCACTTGGATGGGTTAAATGCAGAGCCCAAATTCCGAGTATGGGCCGCCACACGTCCTTTCCTTTCCTTAAATGACTGTACAGGTTTTCACACAACAAAACCTTTAGATATATTTTTAGAAAAAATAGATGTGTTGTATCAATTATTAACTGATATTAATTATTATGAATCAATTATTACATTAATTAAATAACAATTTAAATGTAATGTATGTCTTAATTTTTTAGATATGTGTAATGCATTATCTTCTTGTCCATCCACCTGTTTACATTTACAAGTGCGTGTTTGCAGCCTCAAAACATGGGTTAATTTTTACATTTGGTAACTTTTCTGTCATTGGTTAGCAGAGGGCCCTTTCACTTTAGAAACAAAACCGTTTCCTCGGTAATGACTGTATACACAGTCTATAGCAACCGCAGTGCCACTGTTGCCAGGAACTAACGTGAAGAGCTTAATTTAAACACGTAGGTAAGGCTGACTGTTAAGACGTTTGTTGCAATGCTCTAAAATAATTTTTTCCCCTCAGGGATACCCCTAAGTCAAATTACTTAAGGACTTTCATACAATCGGGTCCAGATTCCTTGCAAACTTGCTCAGGAGCCCACCTGGTAGGTACAGCACTGCACTTGTGATATTTACCGCTTGGGAACAAGTCCCATGAAAGTCGAGTCACAATACTCCACAAATAAGCTCAAAATGTTCATGTTTAATGAAAGTAAAATGGCATGGTTGCTTCGGCAAATATGTACTATCTTTATGTATATATCTATATGTATTCTCTATATGTATATCTTATATTTGCCTTTTTTCACACTATTGTTAGGTTTAAATTTAAATCCTACCCAATATCTAAATTTATTAACTACCTTACTAACTAATAATACGCAGGGAAAAGTGAATATGTGTTCCCTATTCTAAAGTGTTACCAACATTTCACTTTAAAACTGCCTTGAATGCTATAAGCAACACAATATTATTTTACAACTATATTGTATCCACAGCCACATTTTTAATGACACTGTGTTGTTTAATAAACCCTAAACCCTTATCTTTAATGGAGGGGTGGGGGAGTATAGTAGTTTGTAGCGCCTCTTCTTGATGTGTTATCTGAGAAGTGCAGGGAAATTTGCAATGAGCCTGGGTTGCAACAAGAAGCATCTGCTTTTTAGGTATAAATATAAATATCAGTTCATATTACTATAATCCATAGTGTATTTATAGAGTTCTTACTAGATGCAATATAATATTTTGAAATGAAACATGACTTGATTCTTTTTTTCTTTTGTTTTCTTATTGATTAATTGCAAATGAACATTTTATATCCCACCTCTACACTGGAAACTGTTTGAAAAAACAAAAATGCTCATTTAAATGAACAGTTTTACTCAGATTAAAAATATTATCCAATATCACTGAATCAATCTAAATACATAAATTTATACAAACAAATCGGCAATTATATGAGCCCTTGGCTTGAGCTAAATGCAGTGACTTCCCTTTATTTCTAACCGAATAAACACTCATCTATTGACCGGTCATTGATTAGGGCTCTAATTGCAGTGCAGTCTTCTGTTTCACAGACAGTTATAGCTTACACAGAAGATTAAAGATTCAGAAGAAAATCCACAACTCCAGCATAATTAGAGACACAATGCATGAAGGTCAATAAGAAATAGTGTTTCTCACTACACAGTGTGATCCCCCAGTCTCTGTTTTATCTTCTTTATTTGAAAAAGTGTTGTGCTGTCCCACTTTTCTCTGTATTTCAGCACAACTAGTTCATTAGACTGTGCTAATTGCTCAACTATTTGTGATCTTTCTATGGATTATTCAGACAGCCCTTCTTCGTTTTCCAGTAGTTGTACAGGGTCTGTATTTTATTTTCTTAAATAAAAAAGGTGGTCTGTATATTTCACCCTACTTCATTTTATCCCAGTTGAAAATGCAGTGACTAATATAACTAAACCAGCTGCAGGTCGTGGCATTGTCAAAACATTGCTTTATTTGTAAAGCATCTTAAATAAACTTCACAAATTATTGTTGTTGTTTTGTTTTTTGTTTGTTTGTTTTTTGTGAAACTTTTATTTGGTGACAGTAATTTTATTAAGAAAAGTGGTAACACTTTATTTTAAGGTGTTAGGATACAGAGTAGTTATCTGATTAGATATTTAGTAGTAGCCATTGAACATGAAATATAATTTACTTATCATGTAACTAAGTTAACATTAATTCGAGTTTGTAATTATGTAGATGTAACAGACAGCTACTGTTGCACATATGTTACACACAGAGTCTGTTACACAGATACTTACACTTAACTATACACTTTATTTTAAGCAGCTTATGTCTGTGTACTTGAATTTATAATTACGTTGTATAAAGTCTGTAACACATATGTGACAATCTTCTGGTTACATACGTATCTGTGTAACAGACATGATCTGTAACAAATGTGTAACACTAGCTCATTCTGTTACATCTACATAATTACTGTTCCATAACTTAGTTACATGAGAAGTACATTTTGTTTAATGTAAGTACAACAGCTACTACTAAGTACTTCCTAGGTAATTACTCTGTATTACAGACACATTAAAATAGTAAAAAAAATGTTTTGTTTTGCTTTGCTTTGCTTTGCTTTGTTTTGTTTTGTTTTGTTTTGTTTTGTTGAGTTGGACTGATTAATGATGGAAAATTAGCCATTAAGTCCACAGAATCACCTAAAACTGTTTTACAAACATTAAAGGGTGTACATTCAAGCTCAAAGCCATTTACATTTTTACATGTGATATAAAAAGGCCTGTACCCAAGTAGCACAGCTGACCAGTCGACATGGCCCTTTCATTTCATGAATTCTGTTAAAGTTTAAAAAGACTGATTTTCCTCTCTGTTTAAGAGCTCAAGGCCTAGTGGAGTTGTAACTGTGTCACAGGTCTGTCAGGATCGTTACTGCTGTGTTTAATAATGTTGGCACTATTTAAGGATCCTATGAAATAAGACAGATGAGCTCTACTGCCGCCCCACATGTCATTTATCAAGACCCAGATTTGTTATAATGAACCTGAGTGTGCCTCATAAAATCAGAGTTTTCTAAAAAGTAATATTGTATGGCACATAATAAGTATTGTAGGCCACCTAATGTTTGAAATACTAATTCATCTTTAACAACCTGGAGGCAATCCCGCTGATCTGTCTAACTGTAGCTCTTGATTCAAATGGGCCATAGAAGAGGAAATATATTTTTAATTAAACTATGAGTGAATTAAAAATGGCCCAAGTGGGAGGAAGCCCCATAAGCATTACTGAAACAGTCCGTTTATTTTTCCAGGCAGATCCTCCCACTGCCTCCAGTGATTTATACTTTCATCAGACAGCTGCTTATTGCTTTGTGCTCTAATGCGTAGAACGTTTTGATGAGTATTGAGGTAACATCCTTTCAATCATGCTTTAAAATAAAGAAACAATGTGTGAAAATGCTCATTATTAGCTAAATCAAATCCAGTTGCAATTTGTGCTGATAATGAAGTGTGATTATTTTAGAAATCAGATTTTAAACAAAAATATGGCAATTGTCCAGTGATTGCAATTTAATGCATGTTTATCTGAAACAGATGGACGTGAATCTGGCAGCATTTTATTACATTGTTTGTTATACGTATCAAAGCAGTTTGGAAATAAAATTGCCATGGAGTGCTGTTAAAACGTAAATCACGTTTGAATACAATGCAAATGTGAGATAAAGATGCATTTGCTTAAGTAACCATCCAAGTCTTCGAGCTCTTTTATTCTAATTTTTAGTTTTATTATGTACATAAATAAGAGGATTTGTACTCTCCACATTGCAAATGTAATGCTGTACCAGGTGTGCTACTGAGCAAGTTTACCACAACAGAAAAGCTATATATATATATATATATATATATGGACCTGTATGTGATGCAAATTTTAAGATGTATTCTACCTGGTCTGTGTTTTAGTGCCACTCTGTGGACATTTCTCTTTGAAACTGCGGCGAAATGTGCAGGAAGGTATGAAAAAGCAGTGTTACACAAAAATTTGCACAGAGGTACATATTTTTATGAGACCAGGTTGGATGTATTAGTTTACAAATCTTAAAATAATGGAACCACCTGAAACTAAGTTGTTGGTGTTTTACTGTCAGTTGTGTTCATTTGAACTGGAAGCGGCAGTAAATTGCATTTATATGTAGATTTTTTGGAGTTTTGCAAAAATATAGGCAGATGCGCGTCCATTAAGTCTGTGTTGTTTTAAGAAACTGTGTCAAGCCTCAAACCCCTTTCTGTCCCATTCTGATGATCTGAATTCATTATATGTAATGTTTGTAACTGCCTGCTTTTCAAAGGTGTGTTTTGGCAACAAACAATGCATTTAGTTGCATATTGGGGCTGATAATAACTTCTGCAAGTACTGAACATAAAGATAAACCTCCCTACAACTCTTTTATGAAGAGTAAATAATAAGTATAAAATATGAAATAGTAAATAATAAATAATAAATATCCTTGCCTAGCCGCTCCATTCCCAGATAATCTGACCAATCCGGTACAAAAATGTGGGAAAATAATAACAAGAGTTCTTAATACGTTGCCTTGATTGATTTAACATAAACATTTGAACTACTGCAGATGGACAATTTTTTTTTGTTTTTATGTTAATATTTTATATTTATATTATTTAAAATGCCCTCATTAAGATAAAAATAAAAATGAAGCTTTTTTGTTGTTCTGGAAGCAAATAAAGAATGGTCCAAAAGACAAACAGAAATCAGATTTGCATTTTGGCCCAGTTCTCTTGGGCCATCCAGATGAATTGTAGAGTTATGGCTGCTTGAATCAG
>JAUMHE010000075.1:5538116-5570363 GCA_032359235.1 Enteromius mattozi
TGTTTGCCGGTGCTCGACTGTGTCTGCCTGACCCTGTGTAATAATAAATGTTTGCATATGGATCCGTACATTTCCACGCGTCTCAATCGTGACAAGTATCAACATTTCTGTCCCTTCACACATAATAAATTGTCAGTTAGAAGGTGTTAATTTCCTGGCTACATATGCTAATAGATCAATATTTCAAGTTTTGCATATTAACATAATTTTGGTAACAATTTACTTTGATGATCACTTTTGAACTTTCTGTTGACAGTATATTGTTGCAACTACCTGTACATGTCAGTAATCTCTCATTGGAGTATTAGTAGACTGTCTGCTTCATATCTGCTAACTCTTTATTGTGATGGTCTTCCAGCAGACACTTTACTAACTGTAAGTAATCAACGTCAACTTATTCATACTCTAACTCTACCAGTCTACTAATACACTACAAACACTCTGAGAGTTAGTAGAAATAGGTGCAGTGTTACTTATAGTCAATAGAATGTGTTAAATGGACCATCAAAATAAACTGAAACCATATATTTACTGTCACTTTTGATGAATTTGCTGCACCCTTGCTGAATAAATTAAAAAAAACAAACAAACCTGATCTCAACGCTTTGAACAGTAGCGCATATGATGGATGCTCTTGATCATTTTATGAAGTATTTTATTTTTGAGTTCTTGTTGGTATAGCTCATGTAATGTTCCTGTTTCTCAGGCATAGATGATATATCAATAAGATATGCTGTATTCAGCAGCTGTACTCCCTCTGAATCTCCAACAACTTTGTGATTTTTCTTATTTACCTGTTGTGTTGCCTGGCCCTGGGAACAAAATCATGTGTCTGAAATGAAACCAATTTAAAATGAGTTTGTTATTGAGTTTATTAATGTAGCTTAATAGTTCACATGTCTTATGCTGGCTCTCTGTATGAACAAAATATAGACCAATCCTACATTAATGTGAATCTGTTTTTTATTTGAAAGATGAGTATGGAAAATTGAGTAAAAAGTTAGTTATTTGTGCCTTACCAGCAGACAGCTAATGTCTGAGAGGATGGAGATAAAACGCTACGTAAGAATAATAAATATGTAAACATCCACAGGTTCTTCAAAGCCAATGAAACAGCTGTCTGATCTTGAACCCGGCGTTCAGCTCCGCTCTCTTCTTAAAATGTGAAGTGGAATTGAGAAACCTCTGTGAAACGCAGGATGGGTCAGCCAGGTCCCAGACTCCTCTTTTATACCTTGATATCCCCCCAAAGATAAAAGATCTTGGCTTTCATCTCCTCTCTTTTTGTATTTATTACACATGAAAGTGCTTCAGTTTTGTTCGCTCTCAGCAGCTCTGTGATGCAACAATTACACAGAAGACTCCTGGTACCAGAAAATCCTCTCCTATTGTCCCGTGGAAATTATTCTGGGCTTGTGTTAGCTCTTTTGCAGAATTACTCATTACTCTCCTTACAGCTTCACCACATTGCTTTTATGAACTCTAATTATACTCCAACAATGGTTGTTCAGTTTAAATGTTCAGCTTTAGACATGATCTGATTCTGTCTTTTAATAAAAGAAGAGGAATCTTTTTAACATTAGCATGATCATTTTTTACCATAACACAGTCTCATGAGAATTCATAACTATTTTAGACTTTGCCAAATTTGTGGCTAATTTGGATGAAGTTGTACAATTTCATTCAGATGTTTTTGGGCAATCTGCCTAGACCCTACTGACCTCTTAGGATTCAAACTTAATGTTTTTTTGTTCAGGGGGGTTACACTTTATTCCACTTTAGACATTCTACTAACTATAAGTAACTTTGTAAATACATGTCAACTAATTATCATTAATTAACTACTCTAACTCTAACTCTCAGAGTAGACTGTTAGGGTAGGTTTAGGGTTAGTAGAATAAGTTGACATATACTTGTAAAGTTTCTGATAGTATGTAGTATGTTGTGGACTCATCAAAATAAAGTGTAAGAAGATATAAAGCAGACAGTCTACTAATACTCTCATGACTGCTAGTTGACATGTAGTTAGTTACTGTTAGTAGAATGTCAAAAGTGGACTACTGAAATAAAGTGTTACCAAATACATTTGTAATATTACAAAAAATAAACGTTTTTAAACATTTTTAAAAATGTATATTAATGAAAGAATCATAAAAAGGGATCAGTTTTCACAGAAACATTAAGCTGCAAAACATTTATTATAGGATAATTAAAAGAAAGATGATGAAGGGTTGTGTGACCCTGACATCACAGGAGTAAATTACATTTTTAAATATATTAAAATAAAAAAGTTTTCCATTTTAATGATATTGTTAATGATGTTACTGTTTTTACTGCAAACAAATACAGCTTTAGTGATTATAAGAGACATGCTGACCTTTGAAATACAACTTGTTTAAAGTGCCCCTATTATGGCTAATGACAGGTTAATATTTTGGTTTTGTGAGTCTAATAACAGGCTGACATGCATACAAGGTCCAAAAACACGTTCATTGTCTTATAATATGCTTTTTTTATTAGCTCAACGACTCCCAAACGATTCTTTTAATGATTCATTTCAGATTTAACACAATAAAAATCCATAATAGAGGCATACATTAGTTATGCAGTAAACTGAAGGTGCATTAAAACAGAATACTTCCCTTACTGTTTTTTTACCCCTTACAGTACTTACAGTATAGCTGTAAACTCCTCAAAATAGTACTAAAGTACAGTAATGAAGAGCTATTACTTATATTTTGTATCTTCTTTACTCCCCTACTCGCAAAAAAACATGAAAACCTTCGGCAACATTCATGCTAAAGTTATGCCATGATTTGAATAAATGTTCCACAGTTTCTGAGAGCGATGTAAAAGATTAATGACACCGCTGTTAAAGCTATATCTGCATTGATAAAAGCCAATCTGAAGATCCTTCAAAGACAGAAACGGAGAAGGCTGAGAGGTTGTGAATAAAAAAAAGTCAGTCATTTATTATTAAAGAGCCGTTCTGCAGTGGCACAGAACCTCATAAAAAGCCGGTAAGTGTGATCCAAAAATACATCTTCACCAATCATCTATCTTTCACATCAAAATTTCATGGGTGAATTTCGCAATTCTATACATATAATAAATCTTTGTGCTTTCTCATTGTTATTCAGCGACGCTTGCCTCAAGCATTTGACATTTATTACGGTGAGATGGAGGGAAAGGGTGAAGGCCCTGCGGATGACAGAGAACAGATGCTTTAGCACACAGGAGTCTCTTGAGGACACCAGCGCTTAATGACAGATGTACATCCAGACGGTCAACGTATATCTCTCAGAGAAGATGCAGAGAATATGCTATGTTTTCTGCCTCTTGCTGCATCTGTAAATACGATATGAGAGATTTATATGCAGAGGCGTGAGATCTGAAAAGTGTGGGGACGCATTATAAAACTAAGGAGCCGGCTCATGAATATTAATTAGATGATGTAACACACACACAGCCACATTAAGTGATTCGCTGACAAGCACACACAGTAGATGCTAACACTGCAGCCAAGCAAAACAAAGGTAAAATAGAGAAAAAATAAAATGGTTATTGTGTGAAAATAAGGGCCAGGGATGAAAAATCTATATGGGTGTATTTCAGTATCTTGACAGTGAGGTTTACAGTAGATAATGTTACTGTAATAATGAAAATGTGAAAAGATTTTACAAAAACAGATAACTCTCTTTTTTTTACATTTTGAAAGATGTTTTTTATTATGTTATTGTGCTTTTATTGTGTTAGTTAGCTGCATATTTTTTTACCTTTATTGTTTGGAATACACAAAAAAAAAATGATGTTTGAACATTTTAAAAAATTAAGGTATCTGCTTTTGCAAACAAACTCTTCATATGTAGAAAAATGGATGCCCTGGCTGAATATTCTCCTTTTTCTTTCATTATACATACAGTACATTACCAAAAAAACAATACGTTCTGAAGATTACTTCATAATAACACAATGCACTAGCCCCTATTTTTACAGACTTTTCCTAGAACTTATATTTTGTTACCCATCTGGTAAAGATGACAGAATATAAGTCCGTAAATATAAATGTATTTACTGTCACTTTTGATGACTTTGATGCAACCTTGTTTAAAGGAATATTTCACCCAAAAGTTTAAATCTTCTGAAAATAAATTGCCCTTCAGATGCAGATGAGTTTGTTCCTTCATCAGGAAAGATTTGTAGAAATTCAGCATTGCTCTTCAGTGGATGCTCTGCAGTGAATGGGTGCCGTCAGAATGAGTCCAAACAGCTGATACAAACACCACAATAATCCACAAGTAATATGTGACTCCAGTCAATCACTTTATGTATAGTAAAATGTAAAGCTGTGATTTTAGAAACAAATCCATTATTAAGAACATTCTGACGGCACCCATTTAATATCATTGAAATATTCATTTCCATCTTCAAGCAGTTTTTATATGACTGTAGTACACTTTGGTTTGCACAATTATCAAATTCTATATTATTTATTATAGGGATACTTATTTATGATTACATAGATCATTTTATGTATATTTGTAAATTTTTTATTATATGTGAATGATGTAAAAAAAAGAAAAAAATCAGAGCTGATCAAGCATAGAGCATGAATACTTTTAAAAACACTGATATATGTGCAGCTGTCTGTAGCTATTCTCGTTTGAACTGAATGTTTTCTGTGTCATTAATTGGGTGGCACACAACAAACTAATACTGAAGCTTTGCTGAGGATCCAGAGATGGCGGGGGGGATCAGAATTGTGCTTCACTTCAGTACAACAAATGTTTTAATCCAATTTCTTTTCTGTCTGGAAGCCTAACAATGACAGCAGAGCAGCTTTTGGTGTGAATGTGGATTAATGTCCACGCTAAATAAATCTTAAGAGCTTAATGACATAGTTATGCAGATTGTGGAGCGCTGAGACAGTCTGTAAGAGTGTTAAGTGGAATAATCCCGCCATGTGGCAGCCTCAGAGGAAGTTAAGCTCCAGCCACTTCCTGTTTGAGAATTTTGGGCTAAATGATAGACATCACATACAAAAACAATCCAGAAGTTATAACTTCAATTTCAGTGTGTTTCTCAAACAAAGCAAGCACATGACTTTGGAAGAAAATCAGATCAAGCACTTTTATTGTGGTCTTTGGTCATTTTTGGAGCTTGACAGCCATTGGTCTTCATCACAATATCGCTTTTTGTTGAAATGTAAAAGTCATATGTCAATGTGAGGCTGAGTAAATGATGACAGAGTTTTAAATTTTGTGTGAACTATCCCTTTAAGAGGGTAACCCGACAGCTGTAACCTGTTACCACCATTAACTTCCCACCTAATAAAAGACATAGTTTAAAATTAAGATAAAATATCAAGCACAATTGCAGATGGACCAGTGACGGTTGTCACATTCACATGTTCTCAATTTCGCTTCTCTCCCTCTCTTTTATGAGGCATGATCTCAGATAAATCCACTTATGTGGAGATAAGGCCTGACTGTGGAGTTACGCTCCTGGTTAAATCATTAGGCTTGAATCTGTCAGTCACTGTCTATGAACTCTGTAGGCCCTGGTAACCTGAGTTACTCCATACGAGACACTTTAATACACCTCCACCCTCAGGAAGACACATACACCTCAGGGAGGATATCTGGTGGGAGAGGGAGACATGTACATAAAACTCAGTGGGAAACAGGCTGTAAAAGCAGCACTTTAATCTCAAGTCAATGTTAGAAGCACAAGGCCTGCGGGTGATAATGTGTTATCGACCAAATGTGATCTGCCCTTCAACCCAACCACAAGTAACTGGGTGTAAAGAGAGAAGAGCAAAAATCAATACAGCTCTTTTCGAAAACCATGTTTTGTTAAAGAAGGAAATATATGGATGCATCTAAATATTTATAACAGATTTGTGTTACATTTATATACTTAAACATATGAATTTAAAATTATGTTTTTGCATTTCTGTTTCTATCTGCTGACTGCTAAGTCTAAGAGTGGTTTAAAATTAGCTCTAAACAAGAGAAAAATGCAAGTAGAAATGGGGTTTATGCATGAGATAAAAAAAATAATAATGTACATTTCGTTTTTAAAAACATTTGAGCAACAACTGACCAGAATTATTCAGAGCATATTAGTGTTAAAAACCTAAACAAATATGTTTGTTCTTTAAATTGAAATGTAAATAATTTAGTCATGCCTATAAAAATGTTTTAAGCACCATATATATTTATATCCAATTTTAATGAGCATTATTGTTTTGTCTGTTTAAATTCTGAATCCTCTTAATTATCGGCGGTAAAGTATGAAGAGCCGCAAGGGCCCGTCCTAGGCCCTCTGTTATTCTCAATATACATGTTGCCCCTTGGTAATATATTATTCAAAAAAAATAAGGGATTTGTTTCCAGTGTTATGCTGATGATACTCAACTATATATTTCTACAAGACCAGGTGAAACTTCTATATTGTCTAACAGAATGTGTTAAAAATGTAAAAGATTGGATGACCAATAATTTTCTTCTATTAAATTCAGATAAGACAGAGTTATCACTTATTGGACCAAAAAACAGTAGAGTCAGAAATCTGGGTGTTATTTTAGACAATAACTTGTCTTTTGAAAATCATATATCTCATGTTACAAAACAGCATTTTTTTTTTCATCTTAGAAACATTACCAAGCTAAGATATTACCTGTTTCTGGACTATTGCAGTGTACTGCTAGCTGGCTATCCTGCATCTTTAGTAAACAAGCTACAGGTAGTCCAAAAGTGTCCTTACCAGGTCAAGAAAATACTTATTACTAAATACTTATAAGGCCCTTAATGGTCTAGCCTCTGCTAACGTTCAGGGTTCAGACACTCTCTGTGTTTAAATCTAGATTAAAGGCACATCTTTTTAGCTGAGCATTCACATGATGTATCTTGTACTTCAACTAGCTATATCTGATCAAATGCAAATGGAATTACACAAGCTTCAGACTGTATTCAACCCTTACGAAGACCTGAAGTGACCGAACACCCGAGAAGAGATGAAGACAAACCCCTCAGAAGACCTCAGATGATACTAACCCTGGAACATCATATAACACTACCAAACTCAAATCACAACGTCAGTCACAAAGTTTAATAGCAACAGATAATCACTGCAGTTAATAGTGTTCACCGTCTGTTTGATCATGAATGTATATATCAATCAATCAATCAATCAAACACTAGAAATTGTGACATGACGCTTTTTCTTCTTCTTTTTAAATAAAATTCTGTTCCAAGTTCCCAGTCACGGCTAGTTAAACCATCAAACACAATTTAAAAAAGAAATACTATAGGTCTTTTTGTTTTTAATAAAAAATGTTGTTGATGGCTGGTTAATTTTGATGGTTTGTTGATTTTCTCAATGTCATTTTGGACTCTTTAAAACATAATTTTCCATATGGTTCAGTTTGTTCAGGACCTCAGTAGTGGGTCTGACATCACTAACTCTGCAAATTACTTTCTCTAAGTAGAATTTGCTGTAACTAAGGAAACATTTAGTATAATGACTCTAATTACACCAAAACTCTTCAGTTACTAAACTTAAACCCTTCATTTCATGGTTAATACAATGGCATCCAAAAAGTAATAACATTTCTGATGGTTCAGTACACCTCTAATGAAACACAAAGAGATTTCCTTTACTGTGCACTGATTCTTATTGTCTGCGTTGCATACCTGATGCTTTGAGTCACTTCTTTGAAACAAACCTCTGCGATGCATTACAGTACCATCTTGTTTGCATTAAATTACTGATCTAAAAACCTGATTTCAACTTAATATTGCACATCAAAAAGGATTTAAGAAAATTAAAACCAGGTCATTTTCAGGGCCCATCTGTCAGTCTGGTCACTGGTAAAGAGCTCAGGATGGGAAAGGATTCGTTTCGAGAACCATTTCCCTTCTGGTGTCACATCACACCAACGCGGTCGTATTTAAACTGCCTTTAGAAAGATCTTTTGGATATTTCCCAAGGTATGTTCAGTGTCAGAGAATAACTGACCCATCTCTGACTCATCTAGTTCCCATTAATACATAATTCCAGATCTGGAAAACCTAGACGAATGGAGAAATGAGGTTTATGAGGAATGTATACTGTACGTGGGAGGACAGGCACTCGTCTTGTTTTAGTAAACGCTCCTCATGGATCAGCATTGACCCTCTGCTTTGGTCACAGATGTTCTTTCTCTGTGATTCTTGTGGACTGAGAGCCCTGGAGACTTTAATACAATCACAGCACTATTTTAATCTGCTGCTTTGCAGATGGTTGATTAGGAACCTAGTATGTGTCGTTCTTCATTTTTCCACCAGGAGGGCTTTTATCTGTGATCTTAATAACCAAGATTCCGTTATTTTCTCTCCCTTATTCTCCGGCTTCCTCCCAGACAGTGTCCTACTTCTTTCTGGAGGATGCTCAAAAAAAGCTGGCTCTTTTTCTCCAATCTATGAGAAAAGAGAAGAGACGGCAATTATTTTTGTTCTCTTCCAAGATAAAGAAAAAAAAAATGAAATGAATTCTCTTCAATGGTTTTTCAAACAAAACTCCATTCTATCAAGCTGTTTCAAGTTTCCAAAACTGCTTGAAGTCCTGCTTGAGCGTTAACATCACGTCCAGCTGCTCCTCTGAATGAGTTCTTTTCAATGTCAGAGAAGAAGAAAGTCAGAAATTTTATATTGTAAGCAGACAAAGAAGCTTATTAAAACCTTGTATTTACATTAGGACATGTGTCATCATTTAGGAAAGAGTAATATTAGTATATGTAAGTAGGCTTTGTATGTTGGAATGTTCAATATCAGCATACTGAAGGCATGTAAAACACATCTTTAATGTTTCTTTCTCTTTGGAGTGTTACGAGCTGTTAGTGCAGAGATAAGATCCCTGAAGATACAAAGATTAAAGTCTCAAAACCAAAGAGATATTCTTTATAAAAGTTAGGACTTGTTCATTTATTAATAAATTGCTGAAAAAATTGTTAAAAAAATGACTTTTTATAAATCGCTTCTAAATGGGACTCGCCTTTTATGTGAAAAATGCATGATCAATTTTCCTATAGTAAAGTTCATCAGATACTGAGAAATATTTGAGCTGTGGCACATGATAACACATATCACATAAAACAGATATAATATGAGGTATATTCAGTTCATTTAAAGGTTTGAAGACTTTCTAACGTTTGTATATGATTTTGGCTTTATTTTGTTGGTTTTGCTTACCATTGACTTTCAATTAAAAACAAAGACATTTCTCAAAATATCTTTTCATGTTTCACAGAAGAAACTTAGTCAAACTTTTAGGAGACAGGACTTTCATTTTTGGAAGAATAAAACACAGCGGAGACACTTTAGTCCACTCTAGACATTCTACTAACTTTAAGTAATTTCACAACATGTCAACTATGTTTCCGTAGATTATTAGTAGACATTTAGGTTAGGGTTAGGGTTAGGTCAGGGTTAGTAGAATAAGTTGCTATGTACTTGCAAAGTTGCTTACTGTATGGTCAGATGAATAGTTGGACTATTTATACAGAAATATTAGGCAGACAGTAATAATACTCTAATGACTAGCTGACAAAGGCAAAGGTACTTCTTCTAGTTATTAGAACGTCTCAAGAGCACTATCAAAATAAAGGTTTATCTAACACATTCCTTATTCATAGTTACATGCTGAACTCTTATTTGTTTTTCAATCTATTTTTTAGTTCTATTTTATTTGTTTGTAAAAAAATATACACACAACTTCAAACTTGTTCATAAAATATTTGTTTTAGATGCAGAAATACACTCATACATTTCAGTCTCACACACACACACTATATATGCATGATATATATATACAGTCTATCTGTGTGTGTGTGTCTGTGTGTGTGTTAGAACACTATTCATATGAATATCTATAAACTATATAGTAGCACAAGTCCCCTTTAATTCTGGCAGGGTTGATTCATTAAACCTCTTTTCTCAAGTGAAAAAATGAAACATTTCTTTTACAAGTCTCTTTAACGCAGTCATAAAGTCATTCAGAGCTGCTTGGCTGAAGCATTATGAAGAGGCATTATGTTGTTATGTTTACAACCATTAAACCTGAGCTAACAATCATGAAAAAAGCCCTTCCAACAATGTGAGGACAAATCACCTCTGAAGTGATACAGGTTTGAGTGCCTTGAATGCCACTGGAAACTTTTGATGAGACAAAATGCAGCCTTTAGACTGATGTTTGTTTTTATACCGGCTGCCATTTTGTTTCATTTGATGGCACATTCTTTTTAAACGAGCTGAAAGGGCATTTTTCTCATGAATATTTAAGAGTTGATTTGCATAAGCTCCGGAATATACCCACGACTAAGAATGCTCCGATTAAATATAATCTATAAATCAGATGATTTATTGTGCTTTTTTCTTTTTTGGATTTGATTAGTTAGACAACAAATTGTCTACAAATCAAATAATGAGATGTTTTTCCAAGTTTAAATGGATGGTTTATGCATGTGTAACATCGAAAGCAATCATCAGAGCAGATTTATTCTCCAGTGTCTCAGTACAAGGAAATAGACAGTCATAATCCTTCAGAGCTAAAGGCGGCGTATCTGACTGATTCTTTAAGAGTAGCTGTTGCTCAGATGGTCTGCTCAGCTCATTATTTTAATGTATTGCTGATGTATATTTTTGGTCCACCAAAGAGTGTCCTGTGCACACTTTGTACATCTGTCTTTACAACCACAAATTACCGTCCTGTAACATTTTATGATCTAATAAACATGGGTTATTGGGAGATGAAAGAAGCAGTGTTCCATAAAACAGCTTTACTGTAAGGATGTGCAGATGCTGTTGAAACCTCTAATAAAATCAGCCCTGGACACACTGAACACTCTCCACCTGCTCGTGATTAAGAGGGACTCTGGAGGGCACCATCTGCTCTCTGGCTTTCAGACCAGAGCGAGGAAGAAGGGAAAGGAAGGATAACAACTGAAGAAGACCTCGAGGGAGCTGTGAAATCCTGTAAGTCTAGTCTGTCTCCCAGTCACTTTAGGGCATTTACACATCCCTGCGCTACCTTGAATCCTTGTCAAGCAGAATATACTGTCAAGCTAGTATTGAGTCTTTGAGCGAAACTGCAGGTTAATGCACTTCTGTCTGACATCTGGAACTTGAGACTGCGGTATCATCTCATAATTCTGACTCAAAGAAAAAGTGGAAGTATTGAGCAGCTTTACATGTCTTGGTGTCCCTTTTGAACATGGCGCAACATAAGACTACGATTGAAAAAAAATGAAGCGCTAAACAAACAGCACACTAGTGTGTATATAAATCGTCAGAACGTCTCAAGAAAGATGGTAATGTAAGGTCAAGTGTGGAAGACACTTATTTGTTTTACATACAACAGCCTACACAGCAGCAATAGGCTAGTAAAGGTTTTTCACTGCTTATTAAACATTCAATATGCTTCGAATGATCATTAATATCTGTTTTATAAAATACTCTACTTTAGCAACAAGACAAAGGGATGTAGTTGTTGTGAAAACGGCATTGACAGCAGCAATGATTGTCCCCTTTACATTTAAAATTTATGACCCGCCCAACTCAGAAATTTCCCAGTTGTGAATACAATATGTACTTATTGGTACGTATTTTGTGTCTCGCTAAAAAGTGCATCCAGGTACATTTATTTCATGAGACTAAATATAATATTTTTTCCAAAAACAGAAAAAAAATAACATAAAATTCTGCCGTTTTGAAAACAAATGACGGAAAGCAAAACTTCAGGTTTCATTCTATTAACTTAATGTGTTATGTTTTTAAGCTTGACACGAGGTAGCTTACACTACACCCATTGATGTAGTTACAACAAATAATGCGTCTCGCTGAAGTCGGGGTTGATTGATCTGCCTCGAGTTCACAGGTCAGATATTTGACTTCAAGCAGCATACAGACATTATTTCCAAGTGGGTGGGTAAAATCTGAATTTAAGTCATCTGGAACACAGCATAACATGGTAGTAGTTATTCTAAATAAAGCCTCTGTTCTGTCTTGTACTACCTTTATTCTGTGATAAATGTGAATCTTAATGTGTTTTCTGTATAATTTAGTTTTACACCTTAACAAACAACAAACAGACAAGAAAGGTTCATTCTGAAAAGGACTATAACGACATTTACGAGCAAGGATTGTAATAAATTCTGCCATAACATTATATTTCATAAGACAGTTAACTAAACTGGATAGCTGAAGGAACATTAGAAGCAATTACAAAAAATATATATTCAAAGGATGCTTTTACAAGAGAAAATAAAGGTGGTTTTAAATACTTTCTTCTTTCTTATCTCAGTT
Organism: Enteromius mattozi; assembly: GCA_032359235.1. Classification (NCBI taxonomy): domain Eukaryota; kingdom Metazoa; phylum Chordata; class Actinopteri; order Cypriniformes; family Cyprinidae; genus Enteromius; species Enteromius mattozi. The sequence continues at coordinate 5,550,461 of JAUMHE010000075.1, forward strand.
TCATATGCAAAGACAAATATTGTGAGCAATCCATTGGCTGTGCTGCTGTCAAAACATTGCTCTGTTTCTTTGAGCATCTCAACACAGCAACAGTGGCTCAGTGTTTTGTTTGTTTTTTGTTTTGTTTTTTCTTTTGCTTTTTTATGTATCATTATAGTATTAATTTAATGTTTTAAATGAGACTGGACATAGGAAAAGATTCACCTGAGACAAGTGAATATAGGTATACAAGTATTTTTGTGAATATAGGTGATTGTACATCAAAAAACAATGACATATTATATGGTGTTCCACAAGGATCAATCCTTGGCCCAGTTTTTATATATATATATATTGTAATAAAAAAGGTTGTCAACCTCTTTCTTGCATTGTAAATTGGAAAACTCTTTTTTTTTTAAACTGAATGAAGAGAAAACTTTATCATGCATTTGATTGCAGTAGGGCTGTATACTGCCTTACCAAAGTATATATATAGTTAGTCACAACTGATACGAGATGCAGCGAAATTTAAAGCAAGAATATATTACACCAGTTTCAATCGAATTACACTGGTTACCAGTTCATCAAAGGTTTGATTTTAAGATTATTTTATTTGTCTATAAAACATTGCATAATCTGGCACTGTTTTACATTTCTAACTGTTTGTCTAAATATAATCCTAACAGAATATTAAAATCCTCTATAGCACTGGTCTTTTGGCACAATACATCTTAAGCAGTCTGGTAGTACCTCTTTTAATCATTTATGCTCCAGAAATCTGGAACAGTCTACCGAGTGAAAGAGTCCACTAGTATTCATATTTTAAAAGGCGGGTTAAGACATATCTTTTTAAAGTAGTTTATGAGTATAATAGTGTGTCATTTTGCATTGTTTTATTTTATCTTTTGTGCCTTATTTCCTTTTTTCTTCTATATTTGTTTACCTGTTGAATAATTAGATTTTTTTTTAATTGATATTGTATTTTTAATATTTGTTTTTTTGCTTGTGAAATACTTTACGTTGCATTTTATGTATGAAAATAAACTGATGTTTTTATAAAGCTTTTTATAATTTTTATATTGTCAGTTTTAGTTTTTAGTACTTCAGTTAAAAATGTTTTAGTTTTGTTAGTTGCCAATGTAACATTTTATTTAGAAAATATATTTGTTTAAAAACAAATAATACAAATATTTAATGATAAAACATTTCTATATTTATATTAGGCCCAATTTAATTTAGTTTAATTTAATTTTCTCTTTATTCAAAAAGAAAAATAAAATAAGTTGAAATGAACAAATAAATAAAGGAGAAGTGTTCAAAGTCACCTATTTGATGTCTTTATTTTTGCAGTTTCAGAGTTTTACACAGAAATCCCACGTCCTTTCACTGCAAGTCAATGACTGACTTTTAGTTTCTCATTCATTGATTATGTGAAGGCTGCGAAAGAATAACTGATTTTCTGTTTGACAATCTTGACTTGATGAAAGGGTTTTGCTGTGGTCTGAGGTGAATGAGGGAAGAATAGAGGCTAAACTTCTGCAGTTCTGTAATAAGCGGTATATTCACTGCACCATCAAGAACAAAGATCCAGAGACTGTACAAAACAGGTAAAGGTCAATATGAAGATAAAAGACAGAAAGCCACAATAACTCAAAAAAAGAGTTAGCATGAATTAAAGAGCAGAGAAAAGGTATAAAAATGTTTTAGGGTTGCTTATCTGATGGTATTTTGAAAGCTTTTAACACCTAAAAATGTTTCACATTTTCAATATGAATGTGTTTTTTCCACTTTCTGCAGTAAGCAACATCTGCCTCAGAAAGAAGATCTTTTGGGCGAAGGGCTTTCGAAAAAAGGTAATCAATCCATCACAGAAATGTTTTGTACAGACTCTACACTTACACTATAAAAAATGGCCATGATTTTAACGGTAAAAAACTGAAAATGCTGTGGTAAAAAGGTGGGAATGGTAAATTTCAGCAAAATGTACAGGGAAACACCATAAACTGACATTCCCAGAATTCCCTGCATTGCATTACAACTGTTGTTTAAATTTGTTGTAATTACGGTATTTAACTGTAATTAAAACCGTGAAACCTAAAATGTTGTTACCATTTTTTTTGTCAAATTCCGGCAACCACAGCTGCTTTTTTACAGTAAATTTTACGGATTTCTTTTTACAATGTATACATTTAGAGAGAGAAGTGATTTTTAAAAGGCTCACCGGCTGGCATTTCTTAAACAGAATGACATCTGTGGATGTTTGTGCTGGACGTCTTCAGCTGCTCCTCAGGTAGATAATCATTTTTAAAGTTTGTGAGGGAGTGAAGCCTGACACCGACAGGCTTTAAAAAATGCTAATAGTCTCATACAAATAGAGGTGCCTATGAGTAGAAGGAAAAAGAGTGTAATATACTTGTCAGCTGAGAGACGTGAAGGTTGTCTGGAGAAGATGCTGCAGCTGCACCTGAACCTCCACGAAGTGTCAATGAAGAGAAAAGATACTGTATTTACGGCAGCAGTGACAAGACACAGTAAGCATCGCCTGCCTCGTCATGCACTACCAGCAGGACTCTTCTTGTCCACCTGCACATGTCCATGTGTTGAAGATGATGTTTGGGCAAAGATATTATTTGAAGGAAATCTCCCCTCGAAAGTCTCTTCTGTAACCCAGCTGATAGGAAACGTTCTCACGAGTTTCACTTATGTTTTAAAAAGTTAGAAATGATAATTCACCCACAAATGTTGACCACAAAGGAAGATATTTTGAAGGGTGTTGGTAATTAAACAGTTGATGGTCAGGAAGTTTACTTTGGAAATAGTTTACAGATTACACCTTATTTAAAATGTAAAAAGAAGAGATCGTTCTAAAATAATATCAATTTCAGTTTTAGTTTAATAGCTACTGTTTATTAAATCAAATCTTTGCATAGCTATGACAGAAAACACTGGCATCTAACAGTGCCTTGGAGAAAAAAACAGATCATCTTAAAAAATAAAGCAGACACACAAACCCAAATAGGAAATAAAACAAATATTAAATAAATGTGTCCTATTATGCTGAAACATTGGAGTCTTCTATTTTAAAAAGAAAGAAAGGGAAAGAAATCAGTCAAACCTGTATGAATGTGGAATTTATTGAGATGTTACCCTCTTTGTAATCATTAACATTTTCATAAGTAACCACATTTTTTCTCTGTATCTATAACAGATTACAGTTACATTTACTTTGTGATAAAATGATGTAAGTCTGTAACTAGTTATATTGACACCATTGACTTCTATATTAAGGGAAAAAAATAATAACTGCCGTAAACTTTCTTCAGACTAACTTGTGTTGTGTTACGCATTAATTAAGACAGGTGTGGAACAACATGAGGGTTAGTAAATGATGACAGCATTTTTGGCTGAATCTATTAAAACAAACTTTCAAGCAACCCGAGTTTGACCAGTCTGAAGATCTGGGCCGAGTTTGTAGTCTGTAGAGTTAAAGTTCTAGGAGGAGTTGCGTTTGATCATTTTAGTCTCAGAAGAAGAAGATGTTTAAGTCGGATATCAGTAAGTTGGCTTTCTCAAGCCTACTTAATAATACATTTTATGCATTACTGTTTTAATGCTTTATAAGTAACTTTTAAGAGTATAATAATTTATAAGACAACGAACACGATTCATTCACGTAAGTAACAATAACAATATTATTTTTTCTGCTATCAGATCAGATGAATGTGTAATATGACACATTTGTAGTTTAATTATTTTAATGGTACTCTTTAGACAGCTGTTGATAAGTAACACATCAGCTACATGTCAACTAGCCTTCATTACAGTATTAGTAGTGTTTTTGCTAAATATATGCTAACTCTTTATTTTGATGGTTTCTGAACAGACACACTGAGTATAGCATACTTTGCATACTCTTCCTACCCTGCCTAAGTCTACCAATACTCTTAACTTTATATAATACACATTGCATTTTTTTCAGTTGAAAGTATTAGCTAGCTCACATTAGCCTCAATATTAGCCTCACAGGAAACACTCAAATAACACTCAGCACCTAAACACCAACAATGATGATCTTAAATAAACAATCTCAAGATATGATATAGTCCATTATAAATGAAGTAGATTTAATTCATTGTGTGTTATAAATAACCGTACACTTACAAGTTATAATCACAACTACGTAAATATTATAATGTATTATAATAGTTTTTATGATTATTTATGAGATGTTATAACACATCATATGTTCTTTATAATGCATCATACATTCATTATAATATATATTATAAATACAGGCTTCATAGAAAGTGTTGTAACCTTTAAACCACAGTCTAATCATGACTGGACACTTCCAGTAACATTTCAAAACAGTTATCTCACAATGTGTTTAACTTAAATCTGTTACCTGAGAACATATGTGACCCCGAATCATGGATAAGTGATGCGTGGCCAGTCTCAAAACAAAATGTGATTGTTATCATTTGGCATTTACACATCCAAAGCCAAGCTGTGATCTAAAAGCCTTTAGTTGATGGCCTTTGAAGCCCCTGCTAAGAGAATCAGAAATGAAACTGATTAAAAAGTGTCTGAGACACATGTCTGAGAGTTTGATGGGGTAAAATAAGGAAACGCTTTTTTTAAAAGATCCCGAAAAAGGCATCACCAAACAATTTCAGCAGCGCTGAGGACTGAGAGTCGAGACGAGAGTGTAAAGCAGCTATAAAATCAGGTCATGAGAGAGTGTAATGATCGGAACAGCACAGACAGACCTTTAAATAGTCATCAGTATGCCACGCTTGTTCTTTAGACGTTCTGGAACTTCCTTTTTATTCTTCGGGAACAGAAGAAAACAGCGGGAGGTCTCGTTGACGTCTTTTGCAAACTCACCTTAATAGGCCCTCTGGCTCTAATTTTACTCTCACAGGAGGAATAAAAGCATTTTACATTTGTGCTTCATTCTTATTTTTGCCAGCCGAAGGCCAAGGAAGACAGCAGCCCGTGGATCAGAGTCTCAGCTGAGATCACAGTCTTTTATGATTCTACCCAAAATTCCTCTAATCTCATATCATCCTTTTTCCATTGATGCAGAACCAGCGTTTGTGAGTCACTCACACGTTTATTTTAGCTGGAACTTTTCTAGCATGTAATCGTAGGCCTGCGTGGACGTGGTGATATTGAAACCTTCAAATCTATCGGCATGAAGACGGAGGAGCTTCTAGCAGTGATGCTCTTTATTTAGTTCACTTAAATGTCTTTAATCGCTGTAAAGAAAGCTGGGTTATGTTTTTCCAACCCAGTGTTTCCATTTCCAAGAGCGTTCCAGTCCCCACAGGCCTTTACTGGCTTGAATATTCATGAGCTTACGGCATGTTGCTTGTTTTGTGCGAATGTTAAAGCATCTAGAACAAGACTGTTCATTCAGTCAGGTATAAAACGATCGTGAGGTTGATTTTCCACACATGAACTAATGTAGATTTTGTAACCGAGTAGTTTCCATGTTGTCAGTTTTAAACTCTGTCATGGTTTGCCGTGCGGGGAATGTTTATGGTTTTACAGCGACACCTTGTGGTGAAATGATGAATTATTGTGGATCCAGATGTGATGTGGTGGAAATTGCTTAAAGTTTATGCTATTCCATAATGGCTCCATAACTAATAATTGTGTTTAGGCAGCAAAAACTGATTCAAAAGAGGGAAGAATGGGAGAAATTATACATTTTCCCTTGATTTCTTGATAAGAAATGTATGTACACATCACAATTATTATGTATGCAGCAATAGTAATAGTACCTAAAATACTGAAATATTTATACTGAATAAGGCCTGCAGATAAATTTGGGGGCTTGTAAGATGTGGAACTGTTTTTAGTAAAAGCAGTAAAAATACAAAACAGTAATTAACCCCTTGAGATGCCTCGTTTTCAAGAGGGTCCCACAATCTAACACAATCACAACACAACAACAAAAAACTCAAAAGAAAAAAACAAAAAACAATATAACATTACATCCATAAACAACAAAATAAGCATTAACTAAAAAAAGGACCACAACATTAAAATAACTATAGTAACAAATAAGAAACTAAACATAACAATCAGTGCATCCAATCACAATATTAATATATATCAATAACATCTTTCAAAATAACGTGCACAATCCAAAGTAAAGTATGATATCTTAAAACAACATTTTACCAATAGTTTTTTTGACACGAGTAACAAAAAGAACAGGTGTAAACACTTGATAATTTAATGAAAAAGGTACAAAATATTGTTGCAAATAACAAGGATATTTAAAATGAATAATAAAAATTGAAGCCAGTGAATATGTCGTCTTGTGTGCAAAGATGGCCACCGGAGGACATCATAGATTATACGATGATGAATATCAAAAGAACAGCCCAAAATAAATCTACAAAGTCTCTAAATTTTGATGCAGTCTGATAAATAACATCACAATAATCAAAGATTGGAATTATATGATGAGAGGCAAGTTTCTTACAAACACTAAATGATAAACAATTTCTAGAACGATGTAAAGTATGAATTTCAAAATTAATTTCATGTAGAATATAATGATTAATATGTGATTTAAAGGAAAGTTCAGAATCTAGCCATACTCCCAGATATTTAAGCGTATGAACTTCATGCAGAGATGTGCCATCCTTACATAATATAACACAGGAACAACTTTTTGATTTAAGTTTTTGTCTAGAACCAAAAGTCATAATATAAGACTTAGTTTTATTAAGCACTGATTTATTATCCAAAAGCCAATCCTGTAAAATCATCAAATCATACTGAAGAAAAAACTGAATTTGTAAAATATCAGAATCAGATACACAACTGTGTCACCGGCATATGGTTGAACATGAAAAATTAATGGTAAATCATTTACATAAGTAGAGAAAAGAAGCGGTCCTAGTACTGAACCTTGGGGCACACCTCTTTGTTGAATCAAAACATCTGATTTATTCCCATTTTATTTTACACATTGTTTTCTATTATGCAAATATGATTTAAACCACATCATTGTATTTACAGACAGACCAATAGCATGAAGTTTATCTAAAAGTAAATATCGATCAACTAAATCAAAAGCTTTGAACAAATCAAGAAGTAGCATCATCAGCAGCTGAAAACACATCATTAGTAAACTTAAGTAATGCAGTAGTTGTAGAATGATTGGACTTAAAACCAGATTGATAAGGTGATCAAATATTATTACTACTTAAATAATCTTAAAGTTGCTTATATATACATTTTTCAAAAAATTTAGCAATAGAACATATAATGGATGTAGGTCTGTAATTATTAAGATCAAGTGCATCACCTCCCTTGTAGAGTAATGTGTGCTCCAGACATACTGATACAAACATTTAATTAAACTTTATTTGGAGTATTACTTGTGCACAAAGCATATTAATAAGCCTAAAATGTGTGTTTGTGTCACTTTTAATGAGGATTGTGTAATATTGCCCTTTAAATGCTAAATATTTAAAGTGTCCCTAAAGTATACTTGCAATAGTTCCACTTTAACACAATCAAATATACTAAATATGTGTTTAATTAGACTTCAGCACTACTTCTGCACAATTAAAGTTCATTAAGTACAAAATTAGTCGTTCCAGTTTAGCAGACTTTAAGTATATCAGTTTAGTACACTAACAGTACAATTGCATGGCATTTTATTAAGTACATAAATATGAAAATGTATTTGTAGTATACTGAGCATGAAATAAATGGAATTCAAATACAAATTCTGAATCAATCGTCAGGTATTAATGTTCATGACATGTTTTAAAATAGTTACCTGAATGAATCTCAGAATGTTTTTAATATTAATTCTGCAAGTGTTTTTGATGTGTCACTGGTGAGAAACTGTGAATATTTTTATCTTCTCATAGAAGCTACATGAAACCACAGTGACTTATTTTCCCTGAGTTCAGGTGAGGTTTCCATGACAACTGTTCCTGTCGATTCTACTTTAAGTTCACTAGACAAGAGTCAGTATCAATAAAACACAAGAGTGCTTATTCTGGCAGAGAATGACCATTTTTTAAGCTCTTTTTTTATCATTATTTTAACTGTAAAAAGGTTTATTATTTTAACAGGTATAAAGGCCTCGGTATACTCCAAACAAACTTTCGTTCTTCATTTGAGGGCAAAAGGAATTTCTAAAGGTAAGATGTCAAAGATGAATCAGGTCTAATTGTTTATTACCACCACAGTCACAGACAAATACAGACAAGGCACTGATTTACTCGTTACAAAAATAGTGCACTAAGAAATGTCTTTACACTGTGTGCAGAGGGAAGCTCCAGTATGTTATTAGGGCTAGATGACTTATTTTATTCCAGCCTCGGTTGATCTGGTCTGGTCTGTTTCCAGCTGTGGCCTAAGGGACACAACATCAGTTCATGAGTTTCTGGAGCTCTTGGCATCACTGTTTCCTCACCTCAGGCCCAAAGCGTGTTTGATGAGTTAGTATTTTAAGGCTGAAAGACCCAAAATTAAATTATTTCTTAAGTTCTTAAGTGAATTAGGACTAAACTTGGCAAGCAATAGAGCCAATTATACTGCAAGAGGAACAGGGATCTGCTTCATTTGAGTTCCTTTGCTTATGTTTGGAGTTTTTAAGGAAGTCAGATTTTCTTCGTGAATAATTCGGTATCATCACTCTATTAGCAGGCTGAAGGTGGAGACATTACGTCATTACCTAGTGCCACAATAATCTTTTAAAGTTTGTATTTTATTTATATCGTTTAAAACTGTTTTCTGTTTTAACATACTTTAAAATATCATTTCTTCCTGAATCAGCGTCATTCCTCCAGTATTCAGTGCCACATGATCCTTCAGAATTTATTTAATAGATATAAAATAAATGATTACATACTCACATACAGAATAAATATTTAATTACATTTCTGGGTTAACAAATGTAAGTTTGTGAGCAACAGGAATTTGGTTTTCATCACAATAAGCCTGCTCCACCAGTCTTTTCACATTAGGCTGTCCGGGACGTCATATAAACCTAAGATATAAAAGGTCATCATAAAGAACTTCACTTGACCCCCTACTGTCTTCATCCCACCTTTTCTCACCTTGTGCTATTCCTGAGCAGCATGAAGCACAGGTACAGATCCTTCAGCCCAAGAATCAGTGGCACAGGGCTTAGGTTCTGGATCCTCGTGCCAAAAGAGCTCATGTTCTGGATCATCTCCTTCATCTCTCCTCAGGAGAACACATTCTAGCGTCTCCACCAGGTTATTTTGTGCCCACCACACAGAGAAGGGTATCAACTGGTTGGAGGAAAGAACGTTTTTGTATGAGCTGAATAAATGCCTCAAAACTTTCCCATTGTAAGCAAGCTATTCTACATATACTGTAAATCTGAAAAGACCTTAATCATCATAGATGAAAATAAAGCTTAGAGCCTATACAATGGCCTGTGCTGTAAAAAAAAGTCCTAGATGTTGTTGTCAAAACTGACAACTTTCTTTTATTGTCTAGTTAAAGTCTTTGGAAAGATGTTTCATCAGCAGAATAATACAATAGCAATGCAATCCATGGTACTTAAATCCATCACAGCTCACTAAAACTATAACTGAAGTAAAAAATTACAAACAAGCAACATTATTAAATAAATAATAAATCAATAAATAATAAAACTGGCGCAACAAAATGACTAAAACATTAACAAAAATGTTAATTATTAATAAATAATTACAATTATATTTAATAAATATAATTAGATTTAAAAACGTTTGTCGAGACAAACTTTAAATTGGCTTGAGAAAGCCGGAGCAGAAAGTTTGAGAAAGTTTAAAATAATTTAGTCAGTTAAAAAAAAGTTAAAACAGTTTTAAGTTTAAAAAGTTTTAGGTTTGATGTTTTCGGTCTGAAATACTTAGAAATAGTCAGATTATAGAGTCAGGATATAGATAGATTACAGATATAACTATTTCTAACATTATTAGCATGTTTCTAGCATGTTCTAGCATGATTAGCTTGTTAGTAGCATGTTGCTAGCATTTTTTAAAATTGTAATTATTATTTTTTTATGTATATATATTTATTGAACATTTTTAGTGCAAAGCATACAACATAAAAACCTTCCTGGTAAAGTATCCGTCATCTCCCCTCAAAACAAAAAGTTATTATAAAATAAACAAATAAGATAACATAATTAAAATAAATAATGATAATAGTAAAGTAACCAAATAACAGAAAATACAGAGGCACTGAAAAGTACTTTCTGACCACTTATACATCAATTATAGAGTGCTGTACTGGGACATTTCTTTTATCCAAGCCAAGTCCAACAGGCCAGCCTTGAATCTATTGGACTTAGTTCCCAGATAATCGAAAAAAGGGTTCCAGATCCTGTAAAATATAAAAGGTTTGTCCTTCAGGGCAGCAGAGAAGGCCTCACACGGAATAATACGGTATGTAGCCATTGGTTTACAGTGGGGGGGCTAGAACAGAAATGGGGTTGCCACAGATCTCATTCAATGACATCACCTAAATCGGCTTCCCCTTTGTCCTTAAGAGTGTCAAGTCTATCTACCTTAAGCCCACAAAGTATATTATAAACCTGTCTTGTGGTAAACCTAACCTGTTTATCATCTGCCAGAAGAGACTGAATTGGTGAAACACCAAATCCTCCAGGGAATACTGTTAGTTTAGTCAAAATAAAACTCCAGACTTGTAAATACTTGAAGAAATCATGATTTGTTAGCCCAAATTAGTTCTTAACCTGTTGGAATGTGAGAATAGAATCATCCTGAACAAAATCCCCCACCACTTGGATACCCTTATCATTCCAGTCTACAAGACCAGGTGGGAAATCAGGATTAGAGGGCTAAACAGAGAAAGACCATTGTCAGAACCTTATAATTTCCTAATGTGTCGCCAATTATTCAACATATTCTTTACCGGGGATATATACAGTAAATTATGCAAAGGAATCCCATTCAGGGACACAGCTTCGCTTTCAATCCAAGTGGACTCTGGGTCTTTCACAAACCACTCTAACAGGAATCTAGACTGAGCAGCAAATAAAACAGAAGAAGGTGCTGCTAGCCCCCCAGATCTAACAGGAAGGCATAACATAAGTTATAACGCAGTCTAGGTTTCTTTTTAGCCCAAATAAATGAAATAATTGAACTATTTAATTTAGCTAAAACCTTTTTTGTAATTTTAATAGGGAGCATTTGAAATAAGTAAAGAAAGCGTGGAAGAATAATGATCTAGCAATGATAGGAGCAGGCCACACCATACATCAAGATTGTGCTTCACTGATTGTAAAAGAGGGAGACAATAATAAATCTGATACTCTGGGGGAAACCCAAGTAAGAGAACCCTAACGGAGACGAAACGGTGAGATATACTTGGGTCCAATCTGTGAGAATTATTGAGGGGCATGGCTTCACTCTTAGAAAAATGTATCTTATAGCCAGAAAAGAAACCATAATCATCTATCAATTTTATCTGTTTAGGAGAGTCTAAATAAAGCAAAACATCGTCCACATGTAAAGACATAAAATAACACCTTTAATACTTCTCTTATACTAACCGCCAAGGGCTCCATGACTAAAGCAAATAACACCCTTGTCTCGCCCCTCGTTCAATATTGAAATTATCCGACCTAACACCATTAGTAATAACAGCTGAGACGGGCAAGGTATATAACATCTGGATACTTTTTTATTTGCTTTCTTTCTTCGTTAATATAGCTTCAAAGCTGTTTTAGTTATTTGTATATCATTTCTAAGTTCGTCAGACGGGGAGGAGCTGTATCTGGATTGAAGATCAAGCTCTAACTTCCTCGGTTCCTTCATACTGTTTTTAAGCCCAGCCGTATATGGAATGATTAACCCTCGAATGTATGCTTCGGCCGTGTCCCACAATAGTCCTGGAGAGGCACCGGGAGATTGGTTTTCTATGGAAACATGACTCATCTGCTCTATAAAACATTTTTCAAATTTAGGATCAAATTTCAAAACAGATCTATATTGCCATGGTTTATGTGGGAAAGTTAACTTACGACTCAAGCCAATAAAAACGGGAGCGTGGTCAGATATAATAACATCACCAATTCTACAAAAACTGACTTTGCTGAAAGAGATTTTGGGGGTTAAAATAAAATCAATTCTACTGCTCGTTTTGTGTACAGATGAGTGAAATGTAAACTCCCTCTCACTAGGGTGTAATACACGCCGGGCGTCTGCCAAGGCAAGTTCATCACGGGTGTCTGATAAGGCCCCGGCTCTTTTAGAAGTATGAGCTTGATTCTGTGACGGTGGGGATCTATCCAATATTGATGAGAAGATCCCCTGCTATTACACTGTTATCAGACATGAGAAATAAAACCAGTACACTGTATAGGAGAGAGATACAGGCATGGGTACTAGGCATGCTTCATTGAGGCGTTATATATCTTCGTTAATGTACTAAAATCAACAATGAGCTGCGAGAGACCGAGCGTTGCGCTGCTACTTCACCATTAGCATCACGTGACCCATTCTACATCCACCAAATTTTCATTATTAATAAATAATTACAATTATATATAATAATAAAAATAATAATAATATCTCACTGATACTAAAATAAAAAACACTCTATATCCTGTTTAACCACAACATGGCATCACCTATCCTATGAATAAATAAAGCAGCCAAAAGTTAGATACAAGAATGTGGAATGAGTTTATACAAAGCAATTTCTATATAAATAGACATATTCCCATTAATTCTGTGAATTTTCGTCTCACCTGTCTTTGTAGATAGCCCTGATAGCATCTGTCCATCACTCCTTCCATCAGTTCTGCTATAATATCCAGCACCAGCTCCTCACCCTCCTCCTGGGAGAGCATGCTGGTCCAGGCAGACTCTGTGAGGCGTCCTGGGACGATGTCCACGCTCTCCACCGGCTGGAGCAGCACCGGACCTGCATTACCTGCGACAGAGTCAGTGCGGCTTTTATCACCCCGCGATTTAGCAGCTGAGCGACGCATGGTCTTCACCTCCCTTGGAAATAAAGAAGCATTCATTTAAAGCTCATGTGGCCAGAGACAGCAGGACACCAAGCAAAAAAAGCAGTCTCTTTGCTGACTTTTATTGTGATTTCAAAGCTAAATGTTTAGCATCTTTACTCCAGTCACATGATCCTTCAGAAACCATGCTGATATTCTGAGTTGAACAGCTGAACAGGATTTTTTCAGGTTTCATTGATGAATGCAAAGTTCAGAAGAACAGAATTGATCTGAAAAAGAAATCTGTTGTAACATGTTTTATAAAAATTAAAATATAAATAATTATTATACTGACTTTAAGTTTTTGAATTGTAGGCTATAGTGAATAACTTTAAAAAAGCATGTTTTTTTTTGTTTGTTAGTTTTAGATAAATGCCGATCTTTATATTCATCAAAACATCCTGAAAAAACATAAGTGTTTTAAAAATGAATTTAAATTTCAGCAATCAATCACATATATAATATATTCCAATAGAAAGCTGTTCTACAGTAAAACTCTATTTTGGACCAAATAAATGCAGAAGAGACTTCTTTATTAAAGAAAAACATTAAAAATCTTACTGTTCAAAAACATTTAACTGGTAGGTTATATATTACATAAATGCTATATTTTAATGTTTTATATATATTTCATTTGTGTGCCCCTCTGAAATGGTGGCTACGCCCCTGGTCACAACTGTAGATGCTGACATCCTGTGGTACAGTGCAGAATAAACAGAATAAATGAAGAATAATTTAGATATAAGTTGGCACACAAGGGGAAGTTGTCTTAATATGTTTTTCTCAGTAACTACTGACTTCATAAACAAATTAAAATGCTTGAAGTTGGAGTGTCTGAGTTATACTAAATGGGCAAATTAGTATGTTTAATAGGCTATTTTTAGTATGCTGCCAAGGATAAGAGTCTCTTCATGTGTTGTTCAAATAAAACACCTGGGGAAGATCACTAAAGCAGTTTCTCCAACACTGTACGTCATTCATAATCAACTTCACGTATATTATATCTGTGCCTAGACTTCTACTTCAAAAGCGACGCTTTTCAGACATATTTCCATTATTAAACGCTCGATATATTAAAGCAGAAGAGAAGACATGTCACCAAACACTCACTCGCGTGTCCTGCTTCTGTTCCTGGTTGCCAAGCAACCAGACGCCTCTGAGCGCGAACACACCGGAAACGACGAAACACTGCAGCCATTTTGCAGCAATGTCAGGACAGCAGGACTAGACCAGCGGTCTCCGGACCAAGTGTCAAAAACAGCGCAGAATGATGGCGGAGAAGGCGGTAAGTTGATTGTTTTGTTCATTTTAAGATTATGTGTGAACAGCAGCAGGGTGTGTTGATTTGTATTAAACTGGTTGCAGGTCCTGTAGTAAATGAGGTTACTAAAGCTTCTTGACACATCCTGCATCTCTTGCAAGGCATACGCATGCGTCTCTCTCTCGCTGTGTCCCGATGTGCCTACTTACACCACGCCCTTAAAGTATGTACTCTTTTGAGTGTGTAGTAGAGTAGTCAGTGTGACGTCACGCACCTGCGTCTTTAACTGAGCGCTCTGTCGCACCTGTGTCACTGCAAACTGGCATTTTTTACTGTAATTTTAAATGCACCAAACAAGCTTTGGGTGTGTGGATTGGAAAAAGATGAGACTAGTCTTTTATTTATTTATTTATTCAGCAAAGATGAAAAGATGTATATTTGGTTCTCTTATTAGTGGCCTTTCCATCAAGAATAAAAAAAAGTGACAATTTTAATATTAGAAACATTTTAAAAACATACAAAAAGTATTAAAAAGTAATTTCTTATAATGTCATGAAGTGGAAACATGATTAATTCTTTCTTTTTGTTCATAGACTGTCAGATATAAATATGTAATTTGTAATAAACTGTGTTTTTGTACACAGCTGACTAGGGACTGCGCTGCGGGTTAAACTACTGCACATTTATTGTGTATGTTTAAGTAAATTTAAGTTAATATCATATGCACAAAGCAAAATACATGTCAGCTGTACCAAATGATTGACTGTTTTCCAATGATTTATGAATATATAATCTCAGTACAGAACAATCCTAAAGCATCTTTGCTGCTAAAAAAGATTAAATAAATAAATAAAAATAGGCCTATGTATAGAAAAGTTAACTCAGTTTAAAAAAGAAAGAAGGTACTGCTTTTAAAGAAATAGTTTGAATAAAACCTTGCATTGATTAATGTTTAAATGTTAATAAAAGCCTAAATGAAATCTGTTCCTCATATAAAGCATCTCTTCAGAAAACTGATTAAAATCCTTGATTCAGTCTCTTTTGGTTCCCTTCATTACCAACATTAACAATATCTTCATTAGTGTCAACCTTTCAGAAGAAATAAAAGCGTCATCTTCTCTTTAATAGGTGTGTTACTCAGTCTAACTCCTTCCTTTGCAGAGACACATCACCATTCAGAAAGATAAAACATTTCCTCAGCTGGAGAGATGCACGAAATGCTGCAAGAGTTTTCATTGTCCCTTTTGCACGGCCAGTATATTTAAGCCCTGCAGACCAGACAAAATCAGATTACACTTGAAAAGCCACTGTAACAAAGCAGTTGTCCATGGAGGTATAAACTATCTCTTTACACATATATAGTGTGTGGCGTAAGTATATGTTACTAACATGCATGCTTGTTGTCAGATTTCATTATTCACAGATGTGGACTGGGCTGTAGAGCATCACTGCATTACCACTGTATGTACTGTCCAACAACAATTCTTAGGAGAGTCGATTTCAAAAACCACTTACAGGTCTGTAAACATAATCCGAATTCAGAATCGGCCTTGAAAACGCAGTCCAGTAGGCCAGTGACGTCTCCGACAGTGATAAACACACCATCAGTCACGAATACAGCCAGGTCCGTTCCTTCAGTCCCACACACACCGCCGACCTCCAGGACAGATCTGACCATAACAGACACGCCGTCAAGCACCACAGCAGCGGGAAAGTTACGCACGCGGCCTGTCATTAAAAAAAGATGCCCCTCGTGCAATATCCTCATCAATAAAAACAACCTACCGAAACATATGGAGCGCAAACACTCAGAGCAGTCCATGCTGGACATCGGTGAGACATTTCAGCTCACAAGCCAGTGTATAGATGAGACAAATGGGATATTCGCAGTCCTCAAAGTCGTGAAGGGCCACGGCGTCCCAATTCACGTCCAGTACCAGACATCGGGAGACAACAGCAGAGTCCTCTGCGAATCGAACGAGTGCCAGATGAACATAGACTTCGCGCAGAGGAGCGGCATCACATCGTACCAGTGCATGCACATCAGCGCCGCCAGCTTCTGCAAGTCTTCGGTTGAACCAGTCTCACTGGAGGAAGACGTCTTAGCCGAGATGGTGAGGGGGAAATGGTTCAGCGAGAAAAAGAAAAAAGAGTGCCTGGATCTGCGGGCGCTTGCTGAGAGTAGCTGTGTACCGCTTTCTGTTCACACCTCGATCGGGATCTCGTCAGCAAAGCGGTTCGTTTCGGTGTTCGAACCCAACGTAACATCTTACAGTCGTTTGGGTCGAGTCATGGTTGTATATAACACAAAGTTAGACTCCTGGCACTGTCCGTGTACCAAACTGCGACGTTCGTGTCTGCACAAATACATCGCCAAATGGCATCTGTTTCAAACGCAACCAGAGCTTTTCAGAGCTGAGGGATCGCCGCATAACCCACATTCAGAGGAAGAGGACATTACAGACAACAGTCCCGTGTATCCACCGAAAGGTCTGGGATTGAGGTTTATGGTGAAATACATTCTTCAGAACAAGAAGATTCCTGCCGTTCTTCCTGAAGATATGCGGGTGCCATTGCCACGCAAAGATTACCCACAAAGCCTTTGTCCAAATGAAACCATGTGTCAGGACTGTCCAGGCGATGTGCTCCTCAGCGATCCTATTTTAATTACCCAGAATGCCCAAATCCTGACCAACTGGAGCATTATTAAAGGTAGATTATATTGTATGTATGCTTGTGTGTTATTCAGCTACAGTGTTTATGATGTATACTTGTTTTAATGGATAGATGTCGCCACCTACTGTAAGCAGTGCCCGCAGTGTGGGATGTTTTATCGATATCAAGAGTGGAAAGATCACCTCCATAACTTCAATGATCACATCATCCTTGACATACCCTTATGTTTAACATTGAGAAACCTTCTGCAGGTAATCCTCAGCTTGATTATATGAGGGTCAGTGGCATGAGACTACTTTGTCCATCTTGTTTATTCATTTATTCTGAACCCCTTATATATACAGTATATATAAAATACTTTTTAGGGTGTTAATGAAAAGTCTATAATGTACTTTGATTGAAATTTCTCACTGTTAGGGTAAAACAACGCCATTTCTACCGTTTCAAAAATAGCTGTTTTCACAGCCCACTTTTTGTGCATGTTTCTTTAAATGCTAATGAGCTCTGCTCACCCCGCCCCTCTCTTCCTCAGGATGAGCCGTTGTCATTAAATTGGAAACATTAGCGACAGAACTTGATAACTAGCACATTATTAGGAAAGGTGATTTACAAATATTTGTTAGAAATTATATATAATCACTTCTACACCTGCTCCGGCGTTGAAACTATGGACAACTTTTATGTTCAAACAACATGTAAAAATGAATTTTGCATCTGATAACCCACTTTTAATATGACATAATCTTTTATTATTTCTTTTATTATTTTTTGGCCCATTTAAGTTGTGTTTTCCAACTGAAAACAAGTAATAAATATATATATAATTCAATATGAACACAACATGATAATTCTCTTAAATAATGAAAAATAAATAAATAAACGAAAAAGAAGTACACTTAATTCTATAAATGTGCACTTTCAGTGTTCTTCAGATTATTAAAAAAAAACTCTTAATAGCCAATAAAGTAATATAAGGTAAAAAGCCTTTAGGGTGTACTCAGAGAGATGACTTACTTTAAAGTACATTTCAAATCATTGGCTTAGTCATCTTTTCTCATGCACAAAAAAATTATTTTAATGTTGATAAACATACTAAAGTTATTTGATACCATTTGGCACTACACTTTAACCCAATTACAAAGACAACAGAAAGAATTATGAAATTTAAAAAATATATATAAAAATTAAACAAAAAGATAAATATAAAGCACTTTCAACTTTAACTAGCATTTAATATAAAATGTAACTATAATAATTTCATTGTAATATTTTCAGATAAATGATTGCGTGTTATTTACAATCACTTCACACTTCTTTTTCACAAGGCATACAAATTATTTTTTGTAATAGATTATTCCTTTTCCTTATCGTAAATATGTTTGTCACTGATCCATTAATGTGTTGAGATGTCAAATGCTATTTTGAAATGTTAAATGTTGAAACTTGTTTTGGGGGGGTATTTTTTCTAGGTCCATACTTCAGTGAGCAGAGCAGTTGAGTTTTTACAGCTTACGACAGGATTGGAGTTTCCGTCTCCAGACACAATGCTGGATGCTTATTTGCAGTTTGAAGCCCTGACAGATCATGAATATAAGTATTCATGCCCCTCCTGTAGTGATCATCCTCCGGTGGTCATCATGGGTGTACACAAACACACTGCTTCTCCATTAGCAGGTATACAAATTGTACTGCTATTCAGTTGCCAATTTAATACTATTTGGATATTTAGTTTGTCATCACACTAAAATACTAATTCTGTTATGTTTTCAGAAAATGACATCGAGAAACCTCCAGAGACCTTTAATGGCGAGGTCAGTCTGGAAGAGTTCTGGGAGTCACTGTCCAGAGAGAGGATCTGTCGAGGATTTGTTGCGAGTACATCCTTATAGTGCATATTACACTATATAGTAAACTACTGGACAGAATGCATCTTCTGATTTTTCTTTTTCTGCTGTTTTAGATGGTAGACACAATCCATTTGCAGTACCGCCAAGTTATCACTTTTGGGCTCCATGGATTGGCAAAAACACACGGCATTCAGACACTGTCCTAAACACAGAGTTTAAGAAAGTCCACACTTCATCAGAGATTTTAGAAATGACGGTTACAGAGGAAAGACTCAGAGAAGAACTTTTCAAACAGAAGGTTTGCTTTAGTAGAACAACACTTGTTCAGTGTTTATGAACAAATTCATTGCGTTCAAATGAACATGTATGAAATAATATTGATTTTGACAGGATGATGTGATTAGAACTTTATGTATTGAATGCGGTGTGGACTCCACTGGATCTCGCAGCGATCTCCTTCTTAGATTGGACAATGAAATGCAATCCAAGCAAACATATGACAAAATCTACTCAAAAATCTGGAGTACCTCTGGTAAGTTTAATTTTTATTGTACTGATCTGGTAAATGTGTGGTATCGTAGAATTAATTAGTGCTTCTAAATTGTAAAAAAGAAAAAGTTTATCTGCTAAATCAAAGTCAGTAAATTTGAACAACATGCAGAGATGTTTACCTTTCAATGACAAGTCAAAGATAGTTAAACAGTTTATTTCCCCATAAAATATTTATGAATTAGTAATTCATAGCTTTTGTAAAAACACTTTTTTTGTTGTTTTTGATCAAAGACTGCTTTAATTTTATCATGAATGCAATAAAACAGTTAATATTGTAAAATATTAAAAGGGTCATATGATGCAATTTCAAGTGTTCCTTTCTCTGTGGAGTGTTACGAGCTGTTAGTGCAGAGATAAGATCCCTGAAGATACAAAGATTAAAGTTTCAAAACTAAAGAGATATATTCATATAGAGTTATGACTTGTCCACACCCTCCTAAAACGACTCATTTAAACACATCTCCACTTTTCTACATCACAGAGTGGGTTTATTTTCAAACACCACCCAAATGTTTACACAAAGAAAGAAGGCGGAGCTATTATTCTGGCTGT